>OMNR01036592.1:0-14329 GCA_900303205.1 Mora moro
ATCAGGGACACACACGTGCGGTGATTCGCGGTGTTCTCTGCGTTCCGTTCCCGTGACAGAACTGGTTTCTCTCGACGCCCTCAAGGACCCGCGTCACCTTGTTTAGATCCTCTGGTGTGCTGAGAACCGGGAACCAGAAACTCCCAGACCCAGACCCAGACCCAGACCCAGACCCAGAGAACTGCCCCCCAGGTTGGGGCAGTTGAACAACCGAAAGGCTAAAGTATAGCCTCTGTAGGTGTCAGGCCAGCCCACATACTGTCGCCCCTCTCTGTCTCTCTCTGAGGAGCCCAGGGTGCACATCTGTTGGCAGTAAGTGGTAGTCACCGTGCGCTGTCAGGAAGGGCCCCCGGTGATTAAGGAGGTGACTAAAGATTTTTACGAGGGTCCGTCTGCCTTTTAGAGGACGGCGACACGAACAAAACAACAGACACACGGCGCAAACAGTGGGGTATTCTAGTATATAGAGTGTTAAATACAGAGACTCAGCAGACGCTTTTAGACAAATCGATGCCAAATCCATGTCAGCATGTAAGCAGATGGGGATGAGACATTTTGGGACAAGGATGCCCACCGGTAGACTGTGGCCATTTGGTTTTGAAGCCTGAACCCTAACCACTAGACTATCCACATGGTTGTATGTTGTAACCAACTTTGGAATAGTTTAAAAAGTGAATTCCAGGGAGAATTCGATGGGCCTGTCCTTGTTTATATTAATTTGGGCAAGGCAAGACAGATAGCTGTGGGTGTGAGTTTAGCATTGGCTAATCCCTGATTAAATACACAAACCCGCTCTCCAAACCATTTGCCTTACATTCGCCCATGGCCACTTTCATCCAATGGCGTTTCGTTTATTTGCTTTGGTTTGTTGAGAATGTCAAGCCCCTCCCCCCCTGGGCTCACGGCTCACAGGATTGGCTCCCAGACCACTTCCAACTGTTTCTTTTCATTTTCAGTTTTTCTCTCCCTCCCTCGTTCGTTTTCTCTCCAACAGTGTCTCTTGAAGTGGTCAGCGCTCGCTCTTTATTCCTCCACATCTTTCTGTTCTCGGCCTCCGGGCAGACAAAGGATGTTCTGTACCTATTAAACTCTTCTTTTTCTTCTTTTTCTTTTTTTTCCTTGTTCCCTGCGAGTTGTGTGAGAGTTGAAGAATGAATCTTTTGAAGAGGCTCAAATACATGAAAAGAATCGCTCTTGTTCCGTCGACCTGTTTGAAATGAAGCCCTTAAAAGACGCTGCTCTCTTGGAGGGCTTCTGTCGGCCAGGGGGTACCTGGTAACGAGCACGGTGTGGGGCGCATGGCACACACCGACGTTACAACCCGCAGACATCTTCCGCAACGCGAGACCATACAACCCGGGGATTTAAGTTCCCTCCGAATCTTAGTCACGCTCCCCATCGCCACCAAGTCCGCTCTGCCAGCATGTCCAGGATTTGTCTTTGTCTAAGTGGTGATTTTGACCTGTTTCAAGGGTTAAATTGGCCAGTTTCAAGGGTTAATATTTTGACCTGTTTCAAGGGGTGATAATGATTGATTTCTAAGGGGTGATTCTAGCCTGTTCTAAGGGGTGATTCTAGCCTGTTTTAAGGGGTGATTCTAGCCTGTTTTAAGGGGTGATTCTGACCTGTTTTATGGGGTGATTCTGATCTGTTTTAAGGGGTGATTCTGATCAGTTTTGAGGGTTAATGTTGTGTTCTTGTCTCCTCCAGAAGATGCAGTCCTGTGAAGACCCCTCCCATATCCCCGTCCCACAGCGCAGAGCCAAGTCCCTGGACTGCAGGACTTCAGAGTCCATTATGACTGTGAGTTAAACATTAAATTAAAACAGCACACTGGAGCAGATGGTGGGAAGCCTGACACGACAGCCAGTGACAAATTGTAAATAACGATGAAGTACAAAGTACAGAAAGTGTTTTAGGTTGTATTATTACTTTAAGTGTATTGTATTCATGTTGTACACGTTTAGTTCAATGTCATACGTAATGCAAGGAGATACCTCAACAACACATATATATGGTGATGTTTAACATTGTTTTCAACATTTCAGTGAACCAGTTGTAATCTTTTCATGATCACAATCTGATGACTCTTCGGTCATCTCATGGTCGATGTGTGTCTCTCTCTGTATTTCCTGTAGCCAGATTTACTGAACTTCAAGAAAGGCTGGATGGTGAAACTGGAGAAGGAGGATCAGGTGAGCTACCACCTTGTCAACCCTCGGCGGACATTTCCCTCCTCACCCTACAATCTGTGCACTTGCTTACATTCACATGACAAATTCATTTGTTTACTTCCCTTAAGTGGAGGAAATACTGGTTTGTGCTATCAGCCGACAGCCTCAGATACTACAAGGACTCCATTGCTGAAGAGGTATTCTGGTTATAAATGATATAAACATTGTATGTGTTGCTTGTTCTCAACTTGTAAGTCACTTTGTGTAAAAGCATCTGCTAAATGTCAATGTAAATAAATATAACATACAGTATAATCTTTTCAATCAATGATTTTTCTTGGCAGGCGTTTGACCTCCAAGGAGAGATTGACCTGACCAAATGCTATGACGTGTCCGAG
This sequence comes from Mora moro, assembly GCA_900303205.1. Lineage (NCBI taxonomy): Eukaryota > Metazoa > Chordata > Actinopteri > Gadiformes > Moridae > Mora > Mora moro. The sequence continues at coordinate 2,573 of OMNR01036592.1, forward strand.
TACCAAGTGCTCAGGAACTACGGCTTCCAGATCCACGTAAGGCAACCTGCTCACGTGTACTGGGGTATTATTGATCACTACGTCACATTACTGTATTGTTACATTGGTCGTATGTGTTGGTCGTGTGTTTGAAGTGAAGCTGCTCTCTCTTCACATAGACCCGGAGAGGCGTCTACACGCTGTCTGCCATGACAACTGGGATACGCAAAAACTGGATCCAAGCACTGATGAAAAATGTCAACCATGCTAACGCCCCCGACGTTGCAAGGTAACGCTATCGATGTGAAGCAGCTTCATCACACAGTATATCACCACTGGTCGCTACCGCCATAATCCACGAGACCAGAGCTGACTGAACGAGTCCGGGAGCCAACTAGCCGGCTCCTGAACTAGATGCCACCTAGATTATTCTCCACGATGATTCATTGAAGGTCCTCTGAATGCCACCTATTTGTAGTCTCATGCTGTTGTTGTTTTACTTACTGTTGTAGGTTTCCAGGACTCCACAAATCGACAGATGCCCTCCCCAAGCCTGATGTCACCCGGGACTCCCCCTCCAAGGTGCCCACAGAGGAGGCCCCACACCTCAAAGACCCCCCCAAGACCCTGCAGGAGAGACAAAGGAACGAAGGCTGCAAGACCTCCAACTGGACCGAGTTCAGGCTGCTGAGCGAGTCGGCCTTGGAGCTGGAGAGCCGGAGGAGTGGGGAGCAGTGCTCCTTGGAGACATTGAACCAGGAGAGGCAGAGTAGGCGCCAGCAGAGGAGGAAGAGGTATGAGAGCATCCTGGGTTTCGCTCTGTCCCAGGAGGCCGCGGGGGACGAGGGGGAAGGTGGCTGGGAGGTGGCTCCTCGAGGAGGCACCTCTGGGTCCCAGCAGATCTTGGTGGAGGAGGAGGACATGGAGAAGATCTGGATGCAGGTGGAGAGAACAGCCTTCAGGCCGGAGAGGGCGGTACCAATGTTCACAGAGACTGCAGCTGAAGACACGGAGGAGCTACTGAAACTCATGGAGACCTACAGGCAGGGGGTGAGTGCTGCTAACGGTTCAAACGATTCAAAGCTCAGGGCTATCTTTTACGTTTATTGAATATACATGTATTTTGGTCTCGTTTAGTGAACTTGGTGGGATGAATTAACATGCTTTTTGCTTCAAGGTTGAGGATCTGAGGTCTCGCCTGGAAGAGTCGGACTGCCGGAGGCTGGAGTTGGAAGCTCAGCTGAGAACCGCTGGATTTCCTAATCAGGAAATCTGCCCCACGGTAACCGAAAAAAAACATTGAGCATCACTTGACTTCGCTTTTTTGTTGTAGCATTGGCACATAACTATCATCGCTCTCTCGTCTGATGCTAACCCAGAGTTCTCTGCTCTTTCCTAAGACGGACTCCACACCAAGCTCTGAAATGGAGGGTGATCCCCTGAGGACATGTGACACGGTGCCACTGAACGGCCATGCTCAGAACCTGAGAGACATGTACTGGGAGACACGAGGTCTTCTCCAGCAGCAGAACGCCATAAGGCAGAGCATGCAGGAACAGCTCTGCGTTTCACTGTCTCCGTTGGAGCATGAGGGATCTCCCCAGTTTCAAATGCCCAGCATCTGGCTGCACGACACCGACGGCAACCAGCAAGAACTGGGGTACTTCCATCCCGATTTCCCATCCACGCCGAACACAACCACACCATCTCTTGTCTCGGACGATGAGGAACCCCTGCTTCACTATGAGGGGGAAAGGGATATGTCCAATATCCAAACCCACCTGCAGAGGGCAGCATACGAGCAGGTATCCAGCTCAGACACGCATATAAACAAAACCACATGGAACAGAAAAGATATGGGTGAGGATTATGAGCAAACTCCCAACTTCTTTGAGTCTCTGAGCGGCCAAGACAAGTGCGTCACTCCAGAATTAGCGGTATTTAAAAGGCTGTCGCAAGAGGTGGAGCTGCTCACAGGTCAGAACAAGGCCCTCCATCAACACAACCAGGAGATGCTGAACCAGCTGACAGAGGCCGACCGAGAGATAGAGAGGCTGAAGGTAGGCCTCAGTCACCTCCCAGAGATGGAGCAGATGGGCCAGATGAGGGTAGTATTCCTGGAGACGGAGCTGAACTCAAGGAACCAGGAACTCCTGGAGGCCAAGTCGCTGAGCGCCTCACTGGAGCAACGTCTGAGTGAGGTCGAGGCACAGGCGCCGCAGCTTGGAACCACCGCTCTCCAGGCTCTGGACGTCCCAGAGGACACCAACGAGAGCGGGGTAGAGGTTGATGACACAATGGCGGACCGTGGAAGTAAGGGATACCTTCTACTGTGTTTTGAGGCCACGGAGGCCAAGTTGATGGATCTGGAGAGGAAGCTCCACCAATCAGAACAGTGCTGTAGCGAGCTGCAGTCCTGCAACATGGAAATGGAGGAGGCGACGAGGACCTGCAGTCAGAGGATAGCAGAGGCAGAGGCTGAGGTGGCGAGGCTCAGAGCAGAGTTAGAGAAAGAAAAGTCGAGAGAGGGACAGAAGATTCCAAATAAGGAAAACTTCTTGCAAGTGTCTAAGGGGACAGGGACGACGTCAAAAGCTCAAGGGAAATTAATGGAAGTAATAGGCAGGTCAGATTTCAGATTAGTAGAAAGTGAGCGAGAGGAACCAGAGTCTACATTAGTTAGCCATCTTAAGTGGAAGGAGGACGAATTTTGGGGAACAATTCTAAACAGGATAAAGGCTGATTCTTCACAAACTGCCGAGGACAAACTTATCTGTGTTGTTCTGCTTGAGGTGGCAGAACATATGTTGGTAGAGAGGCAACTGCTGCTTCTAGCCCAAGATCTTCTTCTGGAAACAGCTTCTTGCACAAGCATTGGGAGGGCTAACCTGGTTGAAATAGATGAGGGGACGTATTCAAATGGGACTGGGAATTTGGCTAGTGCAACGCCAGAAAACGAGAATTGGTCTGACTTCACTGGCACATTGCACTTAAATAACCAGCATTTTTGTGAAGTTAAACGTATTGGGAACGACTTTACAGAGAGCATACAGCAGAAAATGTATCTGCTGAACTACATCGCCTCTGTTAATACCTCCTCTACCGGTGACAAACTGAAGCTCATGAGTCACCGGGTCTGTAAATATTACTGTTCAAGGCATCGATGGCTACACACAATCATCACTGCTGCAGCAGACAAATGGTTAGGCATGGATGGGAAACTCAATGAAATCCAACGGCAAGGACAGCTCACCTCCTCTCCTACCTGCACAAGCTGCACTAGCCTGGGGAAGGAAAACAGAGAGTTGAGGGCCAAGGTGTCACTTCTGGAGAAAGAGCTTGAGAACACTTCAGCAGGCAGTGAAACACTCAACACTAACCAACGCGGTGAAGACAAGGAGTCGCAAACACCTAGCATCTGGCTGCACGACACCAAGACCGACCTACAAATGCTGGGGGACTCCAATCCTGACGATCCTTCAATGCTGAATGCAACCACACCGTCTGCTGTCTCAGACCACCAGGACCAACTGCTTCCAAATGAATCGCAAAGAAGACGATTGAATCAGGGTGGAGATGTGACGACCAGTACCCCAACCCAGGGGGATCGGGAGGACACAGGGGCAAGCAACCAGGGAGAGGAGCAAGGAAGAGACTCTTTGGCGGTCACCAAGGCTGAGCAGGAACTCACCGTCGGAGATAGTGAACAAACCATGGAAAGGCCAGAAGAGAATGGCCCCTCCTTGCAGAACAGCAGAGAGAGCCCAGCTCAGGAAGCGGGGAACGTTGAATTGTCCAATCATGGTGGAGATGTGGATCTCAATGAGGATGAGGAGGAAGAGAAGGAGGAGGAAGAAGAAAAGGAGGACGAGGAGGATGAGTGGGAGGAGGAGGAGGAGGAAGAGGGGGAAGAGGAGGAGGAGGAGGAGGAGGAGGAGGGGAGGGTCATAAAGCTGAGAGGTCGAGTGAAGGAGCTCGAGGAGCAGCTGCGCCTTGTAGCGGAGGAGCTGAAAGCAGAGCATGATGGGATTATGAGTGCTCTTCGGCTGCAGCATGAGGGGGACATGGAAAGGCTAAAGGCAAGTAGAACTCAGATCACTCTGATCAATGGCGATCTATGTAAATAACGGTAACCACGGCGATGATCACACAACTGCCTGGGTGATAGTTCCACTTCACATTATTTAATACGTTGAATAGAATAGCTTTTGAAATACAATGTTGGAATACATGAATGTGATTGGAGACATCTTGGCACATTGAAGCATCAAGTGATCTACATTTTTAATTAAAATTGATATTCGAGTGCACCATTCAATTGGGATGAATGGTCAATATTGAAGCATCACATTGCTGCTATTGTGTTTTCTCACCTCTTCATCATCACCAAAGGTGGTGCAAGGTGTTCAGATGGACGATATGAAGTGAAATGTTCTGTTCTATATATTTGGTATTTAGTCGGGAGCAGGCAGGGGGTGATGCCTACACATAGACTATGGACATTGGGGATCGAACCCAGAACCTTTCAGCTGAGAGTCCATTAGACTGCCCCCCTAAATGTTAGAAGCAGAATAATCGAGGGTTTCTCTGCGGTTCTCTGCCGTCCTCCAGGCGGCCTGCGAGCGAGGCCTGGCCTCCATGGAGGAGTCCCAGCAGTGGGTGCTGGAGGGGATACAGCTCCACCACCAGGGGGAGCTGGAGCGCCTGCTGACAGACCGAGACCAACTCCTGGAGGAGGAGGCAGCTGCCACCGTCACGGGTAAACGCCGGCTGCATGTGCGGTGGTTGATGCCAGGCGTGCTTGTGATGGAGAATTGTTTTTGTGTGTGTATGTATTATGCAGAGGTAGATGTGTGTTGCAGATCAGTAACCTCAAAGTTCAAGTCCTTCATCCATTGGCTTGGCAAGAGCCAAGACTACAAGCCTGTTTTGACAATAACATTTGTTGATATTAAAATGATAGTTCTTATCGATTCCCCTAATAGATTCTAGGTTTAGGTTAGTGTTAGTTTTTTTTGGTTTGTTATCGGTTAGAGACAGTCCAGTCCTCCCTCTAGATGGGTCACTACTTTAACATTCTCTGTATGGATTTTCGTCTCGTCTTTGTTTTTTTTAGGGTTAGGTTCGTTAGGGTTAGCCTTTAGGGTTAGGGTTGGGGGTTGATTTGTCTCACAAATGAGACTTTAGATTAATATCTAAAGTCTGATGGTACGCTTCATATTTATTTCAACCAATCATGTAGGTTGAAACATGAGTTTCTTCGATAGAATATATCTGTAACGAAACAGGAAACAGGGCGTAACTCCGCCCCTTGCAATTTTTGGTTTCTGGATCAGGCTCTGTGCCGTCTCCCCCCCAGAAGTTCTGCTATAACATAGTAGAACTACTGGATCCGAGATTTGGGGTCAATAGGTTCTACTGAAATACAAAAATGTGTATTCAACAGAATACAGAACACGGCATTCACAGCATTCTGAGAACAGAATTGTGAACAGGGTTTATATTAAAGGCCTGTTTCATATCTGCTTTCAGCCATTGAGTCCATAAAGAGGGATTACCAGCTGCAGCTGGATAGACAAACAGAGAAGACTCACCCGTCAAAGATCGCCGCTGACGACACACATCTGCAGGAAACACATCGGCAGCACAGGTACACACTCTAGTGCTGGTGAAATGACCCATTTACTCGACAATATGACATGCTTATATGTGCTTCTCTGTGCCGATGGGGAAATGTGTTTTAGGGGTTATGGTTACCGCCAGCGTCAATATGCATTCAGGGAAAATATCATGTTAAGACTACTGAGGCATGAAGTGTGTGTGTGTGTGTGTGTGTGTGGTCTCTTTGTGGGGTCCACAGGGAGGAGCTGGAGGTCCTGGCCCAGCAGTACTCCCTCCAGCGTCTGGAGAAGGGCCACTTGGGCCAGGCTCTGGACGCTGAGAGGACAGCCCTCTGCCAGTGCCAGCAGGAGAACCAGGCCCTGCGCGCCAGGAACCAGGTCAGCCACGGTCCCCACAAACATGGCTTTTCAAAAGAGTGTGTGTGTGAAACAACATTGACACAATGTTTTATCTTTGTGGTTATGAGGTTGGAAGTTTATGACCGACTTAATGACCCAATCACAAGAACAGTTCAGTCTTGGAAAGAAAATGAGCTGATGCCATGTGTCTGGTCACCATCACCATCTTGGTGAAGGTGACATAGCAACCACGTGTGGCCACTAGTGGTACTGCATCTTGCCAAAGCGCACTCCTCTAGTGAGAAACCCCAGTGAAAATATGGGCTCAGGAATTAGCTGTTAACAACTTTTTCTCTTTTTGTGACGGTTGTGTTGTGTTGTGTTATGTTGTGTTGTAATGGTTGTGTTGTGTGTGTGTGTGTGTGTGTGTGTGTGTGTGTTGTGTGTCCCCCGGGTGTGTAGGAGCTGAGTGGTCTCCTAGCAGCGGGGCTCAGCAGGCTGTGTTCCCGCTCCCAGCGGGGGGCGTCTCCGCTCAGCCAGGGAGCCAACGTGTTCGAGCTAGAGGTGGCCGCGCACTCTGTGGCGAAAGACTCTTTAACTCTTCACAGTTGGTTCCCCAGGGCGACATGTTGAGCTAGACTACAGGGCATTTTATATTGAGGAGTGTGTCTCTTTTTGTTTGCTTTTGGTTGTGCTTTATTTACATATTGCATGATATCTATGAACCTAGCATTTGTGACAGTTGAGGGTTGCAAGGTTGCCAGATCTGGCAAGAAATATAAGCTACATTTTGCAAGATGAAATGTTAGGGAAAGCTACAGACACAGATATGGTACAGATATTCACCCTGTACAATAGGCTCATTTTGACTGACCCAGTAGAGTTACTAGGTTAGTGCATCAATAATATGTAAATGTGTTTCTTTTGTTTGATCATATCCCGAAAGATGAACATTAAAGCATGCCTCCCTGTGTTTTCCGTTTCTTCCTATATTATTGTTGGCCACTAGATGTCGCACAAAACAAATATTGGCATTGTCTTTCATTTCGAAGTCAGTAGTCGCTAAATGATCCGAATTCACTGCCAATTAACGCTTCAACTGATCATCTAAACGTTTCAGATTTCGCTGCGGGTGAAGGAGTCGGAGATTCAGTGTCTGAGGCAGGAAGTCACCTCCCTGAAAGATGAACTGCTGCATGCCCACAGGGTGAGGCAGCATGCTATTATTACCATGATTATAATTCATATCATAATTATTATGTATTATTGTTATTGTGGAAGTCGTAACAGCACCTATAGTTATAGCAATTGTATTAACGCAGTAGTAATTCTTTAGAAATGGTTGTAGTGTTGATAGTAATAATTGTAGTAGTAAATATATAATAAATAGATAATAGTGAGATTATATGTTGTACCACTACACGACCAGAGCCTTGTGGGCCAGCAGGCAGTAGTAGTAGTAGTAGTAGTAGTATTAGTAGTGATAAATATATAAGTGATATTGTGATATTGTGTGTTGTACTACAGGGCCGCAGCCTTGCGGTGCAGCAGCAGACAGAGATCTCCACAGAGCTGAGTGCGTTCAAGGCTCGATTCCAGAGAGAGGTGGACTTCCTACGAGAGAACCTGCGACTGGCCCACCGAGCCCTTGAGCAAACCATACCATGACCCCTAAGTAATGTGTGTATGTTTAAATAACATATGTTGTCTCGTGTTCCTACTGTATATGATTCACCCGCACAAGACGGTGAGGTGAGGGTGAATGATTGCTATGTCTGTCTGTTCTGTTGTTCTGTTTCTCATTTCCTCAGTATAACAACTGCTCTGATGCATTTTCCCCCTTTTGGGGCTGGCCGGTATGGAGGGTGATGGGGAAGTTAAATGCGTTGCCCTGTCCCAATTCTGTCCTGACTCCCCTACCACTACCACTCCCTACCATTAAGTGGATCTAGGCTTCTAGGGTGCAGCAACTTTCAGATATGTTCTCAATACGTCGTATTGTAGAAGTAGTCTGGGCACTTTTCTCATCTCAGGAGTCTCAGGACCAGTGGCCAACAGAACCAACAAGAATCAGATTGCCACCGGAAGTGATACACCGGTAAAAGCAGCACATTGGGTCAGACTATATCACCGAAGCACTGAGCTTCTCTTGGACTAGATACAGCCCTTCACTAATTTCATTGGTTGCACTGTAATAAATATGTTATGAATATGAAATATAAAATAGAATATATATAGCCTATATATATGGATCTATTTATCAAAGACTTATAGATTGCAAACTTGGTATAACAAATTGTCAGCATTTTGAAAATATATATATAGGCTAATATGTACTATGAACTATATAGGCCTGCTGATGGTTGAATTTTTGCTCTGAAAGGTCATAATTCATTAAAGACATTGTATATGTTATGTAATTGTATTTGTACAGACATTGAAACAATATTCTTTACCTTTTAGGTTATCTTATTCCCCCTGTTTGAATGAATCCATTGGTGTTAAATACCTATGTAAAAGTAGCCATGTTCTGAATTTCTGACTTTATAACCACTCACTTCATTAATTTGTCATCGGGTTTGACTGTTTCCACTGACGTGCTCGTCATATCTTTATAAGGTTAATACATTTTCACATCAGGCGTTTGTAAAATGCACTGTTAAATGTTTGTTGTTTCCTTAATAAATAACACATTGGAATACTATTGCTCCGTTGCCACTGCTCAATCATTGCGAAATTGATCATTACACAATATGTCTGCGTGTCTGCCTGCCTGCCTGCCTGCCTGTCTGTCTGTCTGCCTGCCTGTCTGTCTTCACCATCATGGGTTCAGCCAGGTTGCCAGTTCCAGCCAGTGTTTTCAAGCCTTTTGAGTTTGAATCCGCGTAACGAGTCCAGCGCATAACCGAGCACCCAACACTGTGCGCGGCACTCCCGGGTTATAAGGAAACGGTTAACATGATATAATGTTTCTTTCTTGTATTTCCACACCCACCTCCTCTCTCAGGAGCGGTGAAACCCGCCTGTGCTCCACCCACTCCGGGGAGGCTTGGCAGGCGGCGTCGGGTCGCCTTGGACTCGTAACACTGCCCCATGTTGTGTGAAACTACCGTGAAAGACCGCCGACGTGCGGGATTTATTATGGCGACGTGGTCGTCGTTGTCGTCGTTGTTCTCCGTCCGGGACCCCCCGGTGACCTGCGGGCGGCCCTCCGTCAGACCGAGGCCAACGCGAACGCGTCTGCTGCCATGAAGTGGAGCCGTCGCGCTTTTTGTTTACATCCCGTCCGTGTGGGCCTCGCGGAGCGAAGCTAACGCGGAGCTAGCTGTTAGCCGTTAGCCTCGGAGAGCGACGCTAACGCGGTGCTAGCCGTTAGCCCCGGAGGGCGAGAAGCTAGCGGCGAGCCTCGGGAGCGAGGAGCTAACGCGGTGCTAGCCGTGAGCCTCGGAGAGCGAGAAGCTAACGCGGTGTCGCTAGCTGTCAGAGTGGTTGTCAGTGGCGTTCATTTTAGCCGGCTCAACACTGGATGTAGCCCAAGCGCCTCGTCCACCTCTCTTGGTAAGCTTGTGTTCGGAATGGTTCAGAGTCACCCAACATGTTTACACGGGTGACACTTGACACTTGGTTCTCCCCGCACCAGGCTACCCGATAGCCCGGTGATTATGGGGTATGGTGATGATAGTCATCACATCGCATTTTAGTAACGAGATCCCCGTCATGTATCTGGAGACAAACCCCACGGTTCACAATGTTCACACGAGTGTAAATGAGGTGCTTTTATTACACTTGGCCGCCCAAAGTGAATTTGCAACAGTGGTGAATTACTATAGTAGTACATACTGTATATGCTGACATGTTTCAGATAACTATTATGTTTGCACCTCATATCTAAAAAAAAAAAAAAACACACCAAAAAACATCTTGACTGGGACATCTCAGCTAGCGCTGGTTGGGTTTAGGACCCCCAGGATGGCAACCACAGGTTTGGATCTTGTTTGATGTCCTTTCACCGTCTATCTGATCTGTCTCTTGTAGTACCGGCACGGACCGCCTAGATGGCGCTGCCCACCAGAGCTATGGATCTGTCCACGGGCTTCTCCGTCAACTCCCTGACCCGCAACCACGCGGAAGCGATGGACCTGGTGAGGAAACCCGAGTGGTACCACAGACACACGCCAACATGCAGCACGGACACTGGCTCCCCGCTCCGAACCAGGTCCAGGCTGGACGGCGGCAAACCCGAAGTCGGCGTTGTCGTCCCGCTGCGTCCCAAGATGGAGGACGGCATCCGCTACGACGACACCATGATGGACCGCAGGAACGCATTGCTGCCGCCTCAAGGACTGGGCCTCTACCACGACAGTGTCCGCGGCCGCCTGTGGCAAGCGGGCTTCTACCGCCAGCCCGACCTGGTGGAGGGCGTGGCCGCCACCGCCGCGGACAGCAGCACGGGGACGGACAGCGACAGCGGCTCTGACGTCATCTTCCTGCTGTCGGCGTCCAAGGACTCGCCGGCGTGCAGCTCGGTGAGCCGGGAGAGCGCCAGCCCAGGGGCGGCGGCGGCAGTGACGCTGTCGCTGGACGGGGAGGGCGGGGGCTGCTTCCTGCTCCCGTCGGCGCTGAGCTCGCAGAGCGGCGAGAGCTCGTGCTCCTCCGACTCGTCCGACGGCTCGAGCGTGATCCCGGTGCACCACGCGCGGCCCGTCGTGCTCCTCTCCGATGTCAAGATCGACTACCGGAAGTTCGCGGAGTCGCCGATCAACATCTCCAGCGACGACGACGATGACGACAGTGCGGTCGTGGAAGTTTCGGTTACCGCCGGCCGCAACGGCCGGCGGGGCGTTTTCGCCGATAGCGGTTCGGACAAGGAGAGCACGTCGGGTAAGACGAGTGTTTGCAATGAACGCGGCGACTTGCGGCGTAGCCCCAGAATTAAGACGGCGGCGGCGGCCCCGGTGGCGGCCGAGTTCACCTGCAACACGGCGCGGCGCAGCCTGAGGAGCCAGGCGAAATGCGGCTATGAGGACGCGGAGGACTCTGAGGACATTATGGATTACATCGAGGGCACCTCGAGTTCTTCATCGTCGTCATCATCCGAGGAGGAGGAGGAGATCCCCGTACGGCCAAAGCTCCAACGCAAAAAACGGAACACCATTTGTTCCTCCGACGACTCTTCCGATAACTCTTCCGATAACTCTTCCGATTCGGACGGCTGTCCGAACGGTTTGCAGCCGTCCAAATCGGCCCACCGCGAAACGACGCGCGCGGAACGAGCGTGCCGCAAGCCCACCCCGCAAATCCCGAAAGACGCCAAAACCGTTTGTAGGAACACACGGTTGAAAACCAACCAAAAACCCGCCACGCCGCATCCGGCGCCAAAGCCTGCGCCGGCTGCCACCAGGAAGGCGGCGCAGAGGAAACCCGTTGCCGGGAAACGGCGGCGACAGCGAAAACGGCGGCGGCCGAGCAGCCCGCCCCCGCTGTTCGCACCCGGGGAGCCAGACATCCTGCTCAAATACACCCAGCTCAGGGAGAAAAAGAAGAGCAAACCGGATGACTTCCAGCCCTTTGTCCACGTAGGGAAGAGGACGGTCACCGTCGTCAACTACCAGGAGGACGAGGGAAGCGTCGGCCGCCCGCGGTCCAACGCGGCCAACGCCGCGTCCCCTCCCGGGAGTCTGCCCAACACCTCCTGCTACCGGCTGGGTCGGCTGGGCTCCCAGAGCGGAGGTCAGCCCCCCCAGACCTGCTGCCTCTGCGGCCGGTCGGCCAACGCCATGGGCCTGGGGGACCTCCACGGACCCTATTACCCCATGCC
>OMNR01036597.1:0-10404 GCA_900303205.1 Mora moro
TCCAAAAATAGGAAAAGAGGCGGAGCTGAGGCGGGCCCTATGGTGCAGACAGCTAGCGGCTAGCCTCCTGTGACAGCACCACCTGTCACTCAAAGCGGCCACGCCCTTAATGATGCATAAATGTAAGCCTCAATAAAATTAAAACGGTGAGTTATATAAAATTCACCCCCCGTACAGTTGTCATGAAGGGGGAAATGAGCTATAGAGACCAAAACCGTTTTTTGTACCAGGCTGTAAACATGTTTATTTCAGCTGTAAAGTTGGGCATTTTAACATGGGGGTCTATGGGGATTTACTCCCTTTTGGAGCCAGCCTCAAGTGGCCATTCAATATACTGCAGTTTTGGGAACTTCCGTGTAGGCTTCATTTTTCAGACCCGGAGTTTGCCCCTTGGATGGGACATGTGTTGTGTGTATGTGGACAGTTACATACCTCAACACAAACATGCTATGTAAAGGCAGAGACATGAGAAAACAATTAATTTATACATCGGATCCTGGATCATACAATATCTGAATATCTTTATATTTGATTATATTTGAACATATATCTATTCTTAAAGCGGTGAAGTACATTAAAAGTGATTAAAAAAAACAACTAATAATAATAATAAACTTACTTACTAATAACTTCTTTAGGGCTTCCGGTGACGAACAAGCCACTATGCAGTATGCGCCTCCCAAGTGGCCCATCCCTAATGAAAGCAAGACTGAAGACCATGTAGGGTCTTACCATGCATGCATGACAAGTAAAAACTTGGACTGGTCCATCCTCTCCGTCTCTCTTTTCCGGTATTTGCTATTGTCTGAACAGCCATGGGTGCCTTCGTCACGGGAACGGGAGCCGGAGACGCGGTAATTGCAACATGTCTGCACCAGGAGTGACTAATGAGGCCCGCTTTGCCTCCAACACGCCTCCTACCGAGGCCATTTAACACACTTTTCCCCACTCCAAAGTTGTCTTAACTCCACTGCTTACTTCACCATCGACATTCACCCGCAGACAAAGGGCTGCTCCATAAGGACCAGCGGTGAGAACAACAGCTCTCTGCCCCTTCCTTCTGTTTTTTTGTTGTTGTTGTTGCATACGGACTGGAGAATAACGGGTCTTTCTGGTAAACCACCCATTGTCAGCCGGGATAAACTTCCACCCGTCAGCGTGACAGCGCGAAGTTCACATCAAAACATGAGTTGGACGAGAGTGGAAACCTCGGGCCGCTTCCAGTGTGCAGCCTGCCATGCTCGCACGCTCATCGCCTCAAAACATAAACAATTCACTTCCCGTGTCTCTTGATGAGTTTGTTCGAGAGACACCGCAGTTTGTTTATCCTTCCGGACCGTGTGATATCCAGCTGGCCAGCACGTGTGCTTGGTTTCTCCTCTATGTGCCACTGTCTTTGAAAGCATCCCCTCCCTTCACTGTAAATCTGTAAGTCCAAAAGCCCCTAAGCAGGAGTAAAAGTTTTGAGTTCAAAGCGTTTGCCGTTTAAAGTGTATCATCACAACTTACAGCTGGCTCTGGAGATACAAAAATGTGGGATGCTGGGGAATTGGCTCTCGCGCTACAGTGGCATTGGCTTGTTTTCCTTCCGGTTGTCCCCAAGCTACAAACTGGTCTCCAACCCGTAATCACGTGGTGAGCGACAACCTCCCCTTTGGCGGACACCAAATAGGTCACTTCGCTGGTTCATCGGGTTGTTCAACCTGCTGAACCAGTCCAATCTGATGAACCAGCGAAGCCGCCTGCTCAGAGCCTGGTATGTGGTTAGATGCGCCGTCTGAAATATTGTAGGCCGATACGTCTCAATTGCTCAGCCTGCCTTGCTTGATCGATCTCTGTTGTGTTCATTTAGCCAACATATGTAGTAGACTTATCTCCGATTCTCAATCAGACTTTGTGATCACTGCACTCCCCTTCCCTCCAACATTAACACAATCAGTATTGGGTAAAATTATGAAGACCGTTTTCAAAATTAAATTAGACTCGCGTTAATTAAGAGAGCCAGCAGCGTAATTTACCAGAGATGACGTTGGTGGAAATCATAGGAGCTTCTATAATCATATTTCATAGTCCACAGTTAATTTCCCTGCTAAATGTTCAGTCCTTTAAAACAAGGGCAGACTGTTCCTATTAAATCCAAAGACTAGGCCTTGATGCAGTCAAGAAAATATAACCCTTCTCAGTTGTAGGCTGGATGGGCAAGCCATGCCTAATATGTTCATATTTATTTAGATAGAGGGGAAAAATAAACAAGCGAAGGGACAAGACCACAGGTGAAGGACAGATTGAAAGTCAGGCGTGTGCCTCCAATTATTTACTTTGAGGATGCACAAATAGCACTAAATAAATTGTCAAACAACCTGAGTAAGGTAGTCTAGAGTCTAGACCATATTTGTCTGTTAGGGTTCATATTCATTTAAAAAATAAAGAAAGAAAATAAAAACATAGCCTATGCTGTGACAGAAGAATGGGGCTCAAACGACCCCATATAAACAATACATGCTGTCATAACACAATTCATTATTACAGTGCATTGTGTTATGACACTAACAATTCATTGCCCTTGTTGGACAAGGGGACGGAAACTTTCCGTTGCGAAGTTCTCCCATCAAGCCTGAATGACGTCTCGTACGACTACTTTATTGAAAGAGAGTTGCATCTCCCCCTACTGTTGACATGTTATGACTGCAGTAAACACAACGCACAAGACCTGCGAGCATGTTAAGTGAGACAGATAAAGAGTGGACACAGATAAATACATTTAAAAAATTCACTTGAAGTCAAGTTATGAGTCCAGTATTAATCGGTTTATAATAACTCTTCTACATCAATATAATTCAATGTAAGTCCAAATGATCTAGTTGTAGTAGTTCTAATAACTAGTACGAAATACTACATACTTAATTTGTAGTACATGTCAACTCATTCAGTCTCAGATACATAGGCCTATGCCAATATTTAGAAAGTAAATACTTTGAAGGTACCTCGTTCTCATCTCAAGAGGGAGTTTGGGGGAGGAGCCTTCTTTGCCAGGGGGTTGGGGCTGGCGTCCTTATTGGTCGATCCACTGGTCAGCTGACCGTCTTCCCCAACAAAACCATGTGACTTCCCTGTCACGTGACAAGTCACGACGCGAGCATCATGGCTGCAAAATCGGAGTGAGTTGATTTGTTTTCCATATAACGGGACCACGTAGATCGGTGATGTTGGTGTAATAACATGAATAACAAGCATGTCATAACAGCATCTGAGTTTAGCTTAGATGAGTAGTTTAATCTCGCGCTGAAATATTAAGCCTAAGCTCTCGAAACTCACGTATAATGTCATTGATAGGGCAAAACAATTATTGTAGTACACATTATAGATCACACCTGTAACACGATCTACTGCACCTAGTTATTGAATCCTGATTTTGCTGAAGAATATTTGTTGACTATTATTGACTACGTGTGTGTGTGTGTGTGTGTGTGTGTGTGTGTGTGTGTGCGTGTGTGTGCTTGCGTGTGCGCGTGCGTGTGTGTGTGTGTGTGTGTGAAATACCTAGGCTTTCTAATTACGGAAGTTAGTACGATAGGTTTCAACATACACATTATCTACGATACCATCATATTTCTCTATGACTAGTGTATGTCGAGATTTGGCATTACTTCACTATATTGATCTTCTTTTGGATTCAATGGATAACTCACTTTTTATTGTGTGTGCCAACTGTTTTTGATGGTGCTGTATAAAAAATGATTGTTATCATTATAGTTTAACAGATGAACCTTTGCACCCAGTTCATGTTATCCTGTCGGAGGATTAACAGGCAAAGGATCAGGTTTTATTACATCAATCTCTTGGTCTAAGCATAGACTTCTGTAGGTTCGGCTGGTCTTTGTGGAGATAAAGTCAACACTGGAAGAATAACTATTTAAATTCAAATCATATTTCCCCCCTTTCCCCATTGTTACAGTAAATACAAAAAGCTTATTAAATAAAAGATTTTTCATGTGGTGTTTGATAATTATTGAACTCAAAACACTTCTTTTGGCTGCCTGCCGAAACTGAAGGAAAAACTTTGAAACTAGGCGCAATGATTTACATTTTTTGTAATTTTCTTCTTTTTGCTCTTGAATGTGACCGCTAGCGTTCTACCAAATATCACATTGGGTCTACGTCTCGTCTTCTGCCTCGCAGGCCCATCTACTGGCTGGGTAAGGACACCCTGAGGGTGTCTGCAAAACTGTTTGCAGAGAACCGCCGTCGGCTGTGCCAGGGGCTGAAAGCCGATGGAGATGGAGAAGCGTGCCCCGGTGCTGTGGTGCTGCTGCAGGGAGGGGAGCAGACGCAGCGGTACTGCACGGACACGGACCAGCTCTTCAGACAGGTGGGACACGGTGTTCTCCTGCTCGGGGGGGGCTTCCCGTCTAGTGCCTAAAACCTCCACCGCCAGCGCTTTGTGCTTCAGCGTTGTGCTGGGTCAGCTAAGTTTTACTGCGGGGGTGGAATGCATGGTGGAATGTAAGATTTAATTAATCTAAAATGGTTGCTTGCCAAAAAGAGAAAGTTTGAGTGGCCATGCCAATTATCAACTAGACATTATCTTTGTCATCCTCCTTTGCGGAAAGCAGGGACGTGGGATTGAGCTAGCCCCAAATGTTCTGGCAAAAATACATGTCTTGCTAAGTATCAGACAAAATATCACAAACAATCAATCTGCAATCTCAACCAGGCTTGTGGGTGGCTTTTCTATAGTGTGACATTTAATTCATGGATCGATTGTCTTTCTGACAGAAAATGTCAAAACGTTTTTCAGTGTGTGTGTGTGTCTGTTTACTGAAAAACATGTTAATGTTGCCACATGGGTTTCTGTGCAACATCGGCCTGATGTTGGAAATTCTGGTTCAATGGTATAAAATAACCTTCTTTCTTTCACTTAATGAAACAGACAGGATGACTGACAATTCCAACCAACCAGGCCGTTGTTTCAGTGTTCACCTTTCCTTCTGACTGTAGGAGTCCTTTTTCCACTGGACGTTCGGAGTGACCGAGGGTGATTGTTTTGGTGCTATTGAGGTGGAAACGGGAAAAGCCATCCTCTTTGTCCCCAAACTGCCGGAGAGCTATGCCACCTGGATGGGAGAGTGAGTCTTGGTTTTCATATACAGGGCTTTTAATGTGAAGCTGCTGTCATCGTACATACATCGATACATTGAGGAATTGTATTAATAAAAAAACAGCACAACATTGTGTATGCATACCATGTACAAACTAAAAGAAAAGTGTAAAAGAGTCATCTTTGTAATATTAGCAATATACAGTCCAGTAGTTAATGAAAGTTATTTACTTATGTATTTATTGAAGGACATGAGTTACTATGGAAATGTTGTGTTGCTTCTGTTCCTACTGTGTAACATATGGGGGAATGTGTTTGAGTTGGTACTTTATTTTTCACAAAGTAAAGTTTATTTTACCACCAACCACATTTACCCAATTGTCTAGTATTTGTAAATGTGTGTAGGACAGGATGCGTCTGTGTTAAATAGTCATCCAAGGCATAATGATTTTCCTTAACTAACCATTCTTTATCTCTCTGTTGACAGGATCTATCCCAAGGAGCACTTCAAAGAGAAATATGCCGTTGACGAGGTCCACTACACCCAAGACGTAGGTATACCCTATGGTGGTGCACGACTTTGTGTTGACATTTTCCCCCGGATCTGAACTTCAAAGTTAAGGTTAGTCAGCCATATACTTGCTGTGCGTCTGTAGGGCCGTTTCAAAAGGTGAAAAAGCGGTCTGGTCCAAATGCAGCTGAATCCATATGACTGCATTTGTGAATGTGTCGAAAACGTCTCTTTGGGCCAGTGCAGAATACCTGCACTGGGATTAGTTTCAGGTACTTTAGTGATCTGATCTTTATCGTTCTATTATCAAACACATAGGATGTCGTGTAACGCTATCCCGAGTAAGCAGGAATTGTATGGGTTTACTGTACTGTTACCCTCAATTGGAAGAAAGACATTGTACAAATGAGGTAGAAGATCCTTGTTGTCCTTAAAAAAAATGTTTACCTTTAAGAACCATATGTTCATTATAATGTTGACTAATATTGCCATTGTCTCCCGGTATCTATGTTTTTATTATCAAATAGCTGAGAGTGGCAGTACTGGCAACACAAAAACACACAAAAAAAACCCTGTGGTATTACTTTAATGACACATGACATAAAAGTCCATTTCCTTTTTTTTAAAAAGTGATGTTGGAAATATCTATTTAAAACTTACGGTGCAGAGAGATACTGAAAGGGCGACCATCAAAGGTCACTACATGGATGCTATGAAGACGCAAGTGTAATAACACTGCCTTCTAAATGCTGCGTCCTGAACTTTACAGATCACTGATGCTCTGACCAGAATGAATCCGGCAGTCCTGCTCACGTTGGTACGTTCTCAAAGATCTTCATTCTTAACTGACCTTTTTTTGGGGGGCGGGGGGGACATTGACTTTGGGGAATGGTCGGAAAGATCTCAGTTTGAAGGCAATAGCGCCACACACACACACACACACACACACACACACACACACACACACACACACACACACACACACACAGTCACATACTCTCTCACTCATTCGCACACGTTTCCAAATAGTCATTTAGCACAGTGGCTCTCCAACCATGGGCTGGGACCCACGAGTGGGTCACAGCAGGGGACTACGTAGGAATATTATTTTCAAAAATAGATACGCATGCCTACATGCCTTGTCGGCTTCATTTGAGCATTAGCGTGTTTGGAGACTGAAAAGGGGTGAAGGTGTATTGATGGACGTTTGGGAACCTCTGATTTAGCAGACGCTTTTATCCAACGTGACAAGTGAGGCTGTGACCAATCAATATAACTACAATTGGACTAGCTACAAAATATAGATATAGTGTTTAGTAAGGGTTAGAACAACTGGACAGAGTGGCCAGTAGCTTAAGAATCACAAATACGAGCTTAGTCATTATTATATATATTTCTTAATTGTATTATTATTAGTGGCAGTGCAAAACAGTTACAGTAGATCACATATCAACTTTCACTAAGTTCCACAACAGTGCTACAGCTCAGTAAAGTCTCTCTCTCTCTCTCTCTCTGTCTCTCTCTCTCTCTCTCTCTCACACACACACACACACACACACACACACACACACACACACTCACACTCTCTCTCTCTCTCTCTCCCCCACTGCTAGCCACGCCCCCTATGCAAGCCACACACCCTCCGATGACATCACTTCCTGTACCGACCAAGACACGGAGCAGGGTGTCACCATGGAAACGGACTGAATGAATTGGCATAATATGAATGATTATTACATAATCATGATTATATCATATTGCTATTAGTTATCATATTGTTATTAGATATTATTATATAATATTATCATACATCATTTGAATTGTCTCCCCTGTCTCATTCAGCCTGTCAGACAGACAGGCTGGTTATGGAGTATAGAAGACAGGGACAGAGCTGCTGACATAAATCCCATAATGTATATTATGATCGGATGTATGTTTATTATATTACCTTATCAGCTCAGTCAAGGCCTTATTCTGATAACCTTGTGGCTAGAACACTGTAAACTAAATACAATATATATATATCCCAAGAGGTTGTTTAGGGAAGGCCACAGGGTGTGAAGGGGGTTGTGGGTAATCTGAGAGAGCTGACCCAGCAGCATCAGGGAGTATATCAGTACATCAGTGTGTATATTTAGGTACAATCCTTCTGGATACATCCTGGGGACTCTTTCTTCATCAACCGGTGGGAGGTCTGGGGCTGCCGATTGGTTCAGTGCATTAGATCTGAGGTTCTGATTGGTGCAGGGCATGAGACCTGGTGTTCTGATTGGTTCTGGATATTGTCAGTGTATTGTCATGTGAAGAGACTACAGGCGACTGTGTGTACAGTTTACTAACCAGCAGCTAAATGCTTTGTGCTGTTGTGTCCACTGGCTCTGCATTTCTGTACAGGATTACAGTATCTTTGTAATACATGTATAATGATGAACTGCTGGTGTTTTCTCAGATAAACAGATTAAATATTTTAATGTATTCCAGCTTTTGATATGAATAAACATTGCTATGACAACAGGTGTGTGTGTGTGTGTATATATATATATATGGAGTCACCAGTCATGGCCATCTCCATGGAAACCTAATGTAACGATGTCATGTGAATTGTAATGTCAACTATAACACCACCAGATCATGGCTGGTCATGTTACAGTGGGGAGAGCTGTTGGTTATCAGCTCCGGAGACCCGGGTTCAAGTCTCGCCGAGGGCCGTCTCCATGGAAACCCAACGTGAAGAAATGGAACGATGTTGCGTGAATTGAATGTCAAATATAGATTGTAGCGCAGCCGAGAGAGCTGCTGGTTATCAGCTCCTGAGACTCGGGTTCAGACAATGGACTGGCTTGTTGACAAAGCTAACATTTTGCTAGTCGCCCTTATTGTAATTAACGTCATCACTCACACAATGAAATCAATGAGAACGATTGGACACAATGGTTGTTAAAACAGATAGATAGTCACTTCACTGTAGTCTACGGCGTCCGTCTGTAGACGGACAGACGCACCGCGGGAGTCAGTTGTATCGATTACAGAGAAGGAACATGAGCCCCTATCTGGGAATCATTTAGAAGTCATATGCACAGAGAGCGTTTCATGTCCTTATGTCTGCTTGTGCAACTCAATATTCTTTTGAATGAGTGACAACAATTTAAATTGGTCATCAATGATGTGTGCGCATGACAAACACAAACACGTCTGATTGGACGTCTGGAAGTCAAACACTGACATGTTGCGCGAACGGAGAATAACTTTGCTTTCACGAACAGCGATTGGATTCCCTTGTCGCGAACGTTGAACTGACCAGAGCGCCGGCGGCTCCGGTCGGGGTCCGTGCGACACCGCCTGAGCATCAATTTCGACGTGCAACAGCGAGCGGAGGATTTTAAAATATGCACCGGCGTTTTCCACAACATAAGGGTTGTTGCAGTTTATGCACCGTGTGTGTGTGTGTGAGTGTATTCCGCGCCTCAACTTCCACAGGCCATAGCTTCAATTGTCTTATCGGTTAACGTAAACATTTCCTTGGGCGTTCACCTATTTTGTCCCATAAGTCCATTAATTGCACTGTGCCACCTGTCTACTTTTACGGCAACAATCATTTCTACAGCAAAAAATAAATAAATGCTCGTTATTTCGTGATGCAAGTGGTTGTAAGACGGAAGCCCGGCGTGTTCCTTTCGGTGTGTGTGCGCGCGTGCTTACACGCCGTGTGCTGTGTGTGCGCGTGTGTGTGTGCGTGTGTGTGTGTGTGTGTGTGTGATTGCTACAGCCATGCAGATCTGAGAGCGATACGATACGTGACTGACATGTTATCGGCTGTGACCGGCTGGGTGAGAGTTGAGTCAGGGGCCCGCATGTCCGACCGGGAATAGCGAAGACGCGCACACCCCAGGTGTTCTCACAACACTGCACATCGTGAGTACACCAATGACGTCATAGGCTCCCATCGGAAACTAGCCGTTTCTGTAATGTTTCGACACACACACACACACACACACGTGTGCTCAGCTTCAGCGTGTCACAACACGACGATGCGTCGCCGATTGTTACACAACAATAGCCTTTGTAACCCGGCAGTCTCAGCGCGTCAGATAAAACCTGTGTGCCGCAACGCCGTGAAGCACGGGCCATGCATCATTTCAGGGAGAGCGAGAGAGACAGGAAGTGGCCGTGGGAGTGGCGTTTATGGCCCAACGGTGGTTGATAAAGGGCTGTCCCCTCCCTAGCCACAAATCCTTCCCGGCGTTGGCATGGTTCAAAGGTTGCAGGCTTTTTTTATGATGTTTTTTTTATTTTTTTTTTAAAGCGCGGTGTAATTGGAGGACAAACAAACCGAGCCGAGCCCCGGGTTGCAGTTATCAAGGTAAACATGGCTGCGACTGCTGGTCTCGCTGTGTGTCTGTGGCAGGCAGACAGGGTTGTGCAAAGAGGTTCGACTGAGGCGCTGCTGACGAGGCACTTTGTGAACCGTTGTGTGTGTGTGTACGTGTGTGTACGTGTGTGCGCGCACGTGTGTGTGATCCACGATGATTGCGCAAACCGGCATAGACCTCTGGTTTACAAAACACACCCAGGAAGAAAAAAAAAGTTTACCCACAATTCAACATGGTTCAGTCCAAGGCCAACAAGAGGGACATGAGCACCATCTCACGCAACTTCACACACTCTCTCTTCTACACACACACACACACATGCACGCACAAACACACACATACACACACACACACACACACACTGACACACACACACAGACACACACACACACACAGACACACACACACACACACACACACACACA
>OMNR01036598.1:5727-23844 GCA_900303205.1 Mora moro
TAGTAAAACTGGCCACAGATAAGCATGGCGAGATAAATCCATGGAGATACTACTACCTCCTCCTTCAAGTGTGTTTAATGGAGCGTTGCCTCCCTGCAGTGTGTGTGTGTGTGTGTGTGTGTGTGTGTGTGTGTGTGTGTGTGTGTGTGTGTGTGTGTATAATACATGTTTTGTATGTTAATGTAGCAAGAGGAACAGAACTGTTGTTTTAGCATATTGCTGTCAGGTTAACAGGCTGTTGCTAACCCTGATCTCTTCTGTTGTTGCCTTAGAAATGGTAAAGATACAGTTGGAGACGTCCAGCACACAGTTTTAGAGTAGCTTGAAGCCAAAGACCCCAGGCGACCAGGTCATAGTGGAGCATAAAACCAAACGCATGAAGAGACAAAGCGGAGAAAGAGAGATGGCCCCAGGCTGCCCTTTGTCCAAAGGGAGGAAAAGAAAGAAAGAAAGAAAGAAAGAAAGAAAAGATTTTATGGGGCAAAGACAAACAGGAAACTTCAAGTTCTTCTGCCAAGCCAATAAAGAGCAAGCACAAAGTCAAAGGTCAAGCATGTTAAAGGTAACAAGTGAAATGTTTTGTATCCTACCAAATCCCATCTCTAAGAATCCACCACTCCATAGTTTGTCTTATTGTGTCTTCACTCCTAAATCACTCTAATTTGGCCAATCTGATTTTAAGTTCTAATTTGATAAAAAAATTGTATATACATACTGTGGTCGTTAGTATACCACTGCTCAAATGACATCTGATAAACTGCCTTATTAACGCAGATTAATTTACTGGCTGTGTTAATATGCAAGGTTTTTACCTTAGCGATATTAGTCTGTCTGTTGCTGCCTCTGTCCCAACTGTGTTGACCCTCCACGGCAAAAAGCCTTAACCTAATGTAGCACGTTTGAAGACGTACGCGACGCAGAGGACGCCCTCCACAACCTGGACCGCAAGTGGGTCTGCGGACGGCAGATCGAGATCCAGTTCGCCCAGGGAGACCGCAAGAGTACGCACTTTCCTCCAGACCCTCACGACCTCACGTTAGCAAGCCGGGCGAGCTTAGCCAAGCCAGCGTATCTACCACGGCTAGCTTTGTCTCAACGTCTCTTCCTCCTTCCATCCCCTGTCCAGCTCCCAACCAAATGAAGACCAAGGAGTCCTCGCCAAGTAGCGTCTCACGCTACGACGACGGAGACCGCGAGACTCGACGGAGGCGCTCCCGGAGCCGCAGCTACGACCGGCGCCCGCGCAGGTCCAACAGCCCGCGAGAGTGAGTTCAGAACGTAACGTCGCTATTTCTAAAACGCACGCCAGAACTACACGTTTCAGACACTCCCAAGTCTAAAATGCTAGGGGACGTGGTGTAAATTTCACAGTGTACATTTGTACACTGAGATAAATTCTGTACAAAAAACCCCACCACAGAAAGTTGTGAGTGTAATTGATATTAACATGGCAATGCTATTATACGATTACACACATGTACACAGAGATATTGAAAGTGCCAACCATTAGTAGTAGCAGTTTGTCAACGTCATTTAAATGTAAAGCATTATATCTGCTAACAAACAAAGCTGATCCGCTTCCTCCTGTCCTCCAGGTCTCGCTCATCCGGCCGCCACAGACGCAGCCGGACCCCAGACAACGACAGGTAGGTCTGCTCACCCTACTGTCCCCCTGGAGCCGGCTGCATCAGCTTTGCTTTAGTTCCAACGTAGTCTAGTTATAATGTAAGTGTTGACTAAGTCAGGGTTTATACATTGCTAAATCAAAACGGGTTGCGCCACACAAACTTTCTTGCAAAAGTTCTTGCGTAGCGCTTAGTAGTTACTAAATATTAACTACTCACTGCACTCTGCGCACTGCACAGATCCCAGCAGCGGCAGCCTGTTTCTACACAGGATACTGTCCCGCTGTTCTCGAGTACACGAGTACAACAGAACATAGTCAATTCCGACTGTGCCATGCGAATCGATCCCCTCCTCGCTGGTCTTCTGAAGCACTTCCTTGTTTACATCGACAACTTGGTTGTCGCCACGTTGAAGCGACAACAAACTGCTTAAGTTCAACTTACGCATTACTAAGTTGTTACTAGTTACTTCATTACTTGCATATTGGTGGTGCAACCAAATTTAGCAAACTGCTAGTTTGAAACTAACTGGTGGTAACTAAGGACAGGAATGACGCACAGACTAAGTAACAAACTTAGGCATAGCTGATGCAACCCAGTCCTGGTTCCTACTGTTCGTTCCTCTGATCTGAATCCTGTGGCCCTTAAATTATCAGCAACTGTCGACGAGCGACAGCCAATAGGAGAGTAGATGTGCTGGTCAGCCGTTCTCTCCTAGAGTAAACAATTGTCCCCTGATAGTATGGTTCGTACTACCGGGGGAAACGCTCCAGGGTTCGATTACAACGGACCAAACAGCTGAGGCCCCTAATACTACACTACATATTACATACACAGCCACAGGGCACATCTATCATTAGGTTTTGTTTTCTAGCCAATCTAAATGCTTGGGCAAGTCCAATTTTATGATCACCTCCTGGATAATTCAGACCTCATGATTAATGTTGTCATTAATCGGTTATAGTACACCAAATTAGAAGTTGAAGTGCAAAAAACTGTATTTGGTTGAAATAAAGTCTATAAAGTTGACTTTCATTGACAGATGGGCTTCCTTAACCCCTACCTGCTCATTAATGACATGCATCTTAAAAATATTCACTGCAAGCTTTGGATAAACGTGTCTGCTAAACGTGCGTCTCCTCCTGCTCTCCAGGTACAGGGGGCCCCCCCGGGACCACCACAGACCCCCCCAGGGGCCAGGATCCCGGAGCCGCTCGGCGTCACACTCCCACTCCCCCGCCAGACCCCGGCCCAAAGGAAGGAAGAGTCCGTCCCGCTCGGCCAGTCCAGTCCAGGACTTCCATCCCTCCTCCGGACCCCAGAAGCAGAGCTCCCGACGGTCGCCACCGCACTCCTACTCCCGATCCATGTCCCGGTCGCGCTCGCGATCACGATCCTGGGCCGGGCGCAAAGCGGACGGCCACTAACCCGCCAGCTGTCTTTTTAAACCATGTCTATGTTTGCTGTGGTAGCTGGGGGACAGCGCTAACTCCCAGGGCCATCTTTAGTGTCTAGTCCACCATGTCAGTCCCTTGGCGACCGTGTTGAGATGAACAGAGGGTTGAATTTTGTTATTGTCGTGATTTGGTCAAATTGATTTCTCTTGTGTAAGAACTTCAGCCGCAGTTTCCCCCAAAATGATATTTTTCTACTTGGTCTCCATGCTCTCATATCGTTCGCTCTGTTGTGTTTGGATTCATATCCGGGGTCTAGTAGTTTGACTCAGTAGTTTTAGGTTTCTCAATGGATTGCAAAGTACTTTTTTTTGACTCGCTTGCAAGATGTGCTTGTGTACATAGCCTACTATTGGGTACATGGTCTTGCTTTTGAAGTTGTATTCAACACTGTGTCAATAAATGGACAAATGTGAAGATTGACTTGGAAGTATTTTTACATTTGTAGTAGAGAATCATGCCACTGAAGTGGCTTCTACACACCACCTAGGTGGCTTTTTTGGGCTCCTTTGACTCAAGATGTTTGAAAACCCGTGTCCCGGAACATTTTTTCATTCATGCATTAATACAAAACAGAACACATAAATCGCTAATTGATTTGATTGTTGTCCAAGATAGCTCCAGCTCCAATCTCTTACAGAGAATGTTTTTCGGTCCACCAAAATTTGGTTGAAATACTGTCTATAAAGTTGACTCATTGAATTTAAAGTATTGAATGATGGAATAACTACACTTACAAATAATAAAAATGGCAGTAGGAACCAACACTGTTTCAAGTCAAGAGGCAGACAACAAAGTTAGGGGGTAAGGGGGGGGGGGATTTTATTTTTTTGGCATAAATTTGTTTAAACCAATAGTGCATTTTGTTCATATTTCCAAATTAAAGCCAAATTGTACATAGTGGGCAAACATCTCTGATAAATCGGTGACATCGAACAAGGGGACAAATTAACAGCCAATTTTTTTTTTTCTAGATTGTTTTGAGAATTTTGCATGTATGACCAACATTTAATATATTTAACAGCAAGGAAAGAAAAGCAAAAAAATAAAAATGGTACAGCAACAATTACCTAATACACATGATCCACCAAATTCAATTGTTAGCTAGCGGAAGATCAACCAAGAATTGAGTTTGGTGTTTGAGGTGCGAAAAAGATTGGTCATTACAATACCTTAGTAGTAGTATGGGGCGAGGGGGGCATTTAACTTCTACAATACTGTGCAAATTAGGCTCAAGTTTACCTTCAAATGTGGGGGAATACATGTTTCAAAGATTAACATCCAATAAATGTTGGCTTTATAAAAGTTACCTTATAATAGTGGACAAATTTGGCTTTTACATTTTTACTTCCATTACTGGGCAAGACAATTTTAAGCTTCCAAAAGTGACCGGGCTTTCAACATTGAAGGCACAAATGAGCATGTGTAATAAAAAATTAAAAAAAAGAAGACATCTGGCAGTTAAAATCAGAATTAAAAGAACAGCACAAGTTTGGGGGTCATACATGCAAAGGTCTCCAGAGGTCAAATTGTTTAGGTTTTAGATTTTCTCATCTTGCACTTCCTGCATCATTGACCCTACACTGTAGAAAAATAAAACATGTGCAAGACCACTGGCGAGAGAACAGTGCAGGGTGCGGACAAATGCTATGCATGGATTTTCTTTTTTTTTTAACAAAAATAACTCTCAGCATTTGAAGTAAAGACACGTGTCGTAGCACATGTCATACATTCAGTGTTATTACTAAAAATACTTTGTCACGCAGGGCGTAAAATCAGCCTGCATAATGTACATATGCTACAAGTATTTTTATACATTTCATTATATACATGGCTCTTCAACATCTCGTGCTCTCATATTTTGTTCTGCCAGCCGATCAGGTTGGCGACTACAGCTTCCTGTCTGGAGAAGAGGAGGGGGTAGGGATCACCCAGAGCAGAGACCCCCGAGGGGGGAGAGAGATAGTCTACGCAGCCGCCGCCCCGTGCCCACCACGGGCACGCGTCTGATTGCAGTGCAAGAGAAGGGGGGGGTAGCGGCAGTGAGATTCTGTACGTTTGGTAGATGGCCGACACGACATTCTTCCAGACTTCTTTTAAAATGTAAACACATCCACACTGGTGCTGCCCTCCAGCAGAGCTCCAGGGGCATCTTCTGCTACCTCCCACCCACCTCCCCCAGTAGGAACCACAGCAGCAGAGCAGACAAGTCGCCTGGAGCAGAGCAGACGGTTACCATCGACACGGTTACACCACTTGTCTCTGGACCGCCCGCCTGCAGGCATGACCTCTTCCGCAGGGTCTGCACGGCTGCTGCCCGTTACCAAGGAGACTGAGGGGGGTGGGAGATAACAGTTCTGATTGGCCTTTTGAGAAGACCCCTGGGGCTCGTGGTTGCGGCAGCGGCTGGCGAGGTCGATATGGCACTGTGACCCCACCAGACCGACTGAGGAGGAGATAGCGGGAAACAACAAAGCTAAACTCATCTGCTTTGGTGAAAACACACACACAGACACACACACACACACACACACACACACACAGACACACTTTCAAAGCACACTGACTGACAGAATAATGAAGATATCGAGGATGCGGACCAAGTGTGAGCTCAACTCCCATAGTGCAGTGCGCACAGCGCATTTTAAAAATAATACAAGAGTTGAGGGTCACAGGCCCGGCACCATGGTCTCTAGTTACCCTCCTGTACCAGGGGTTCTGATTGGACCTCGTGATACACAACCCCTCCTCCTAGATCTCTCCCAATCCCTGTTAAGTGTTTTTTCAGAATAAAAGAGAAAAGAAAATTGTCAAATCTAAATAAATGGGTCAAAATAAAACAAATACGAACTGATCAAACTGAACTAAGAGAATCGACTGTAATAATAAATGCTACAAAGTGGATGTGCATTAGACCAGGACCCACAGACAGGCTGCGGTCCTTAACTATGTTAAACCTGAGAGGGAAGCGAACCCATCCTGCCATAGGGGCCACCAGAGAGACAAGGAACAAAACAAAATAGAAGAGCAGAAGCACAAAGGGAATCCAGTCCATCGTCCGTTAAGAGAAACAGACTCCGCCAGGTGTTAGTCGCCCAGCAGCAAGGCAGCAGCGCTGTACCCAATCATAGTATTGACCAACAGGCACTGGGTAAAACACTGGGCATTAAAACCTAGTGCCTACCTGGCCCCTCATTGGTCAATCTAAAAGCTCTATAATCGGCACAGCAGCACCGTGTTGCCATCAGGCGGCTGACGCCCCGTGGAGCCTCAGTTCATGCGTTGGCTTGTCAAACTAAAAGGTCATAAAAAGGTGAGTCTGTCTCAGGCCTGAACCTTGAGGAGGCTCTTGAGCTGGAAGGCCATCATCTCGCGGCTGTCGCAGGAGCGCAGTGGGAAGGACACCCAGTGACTGGGGGGCTTGGGCAGCACGCTGGGGGAGGGCGGCTCGCTGAACTTGGGCCCGGCGAACTTGGGGCTCCCCTGGGTGGCCAGCAGCGTGTTGAGGTGGGACACTGCACCCTCCCAGTTCTGGTCGTAGCTGGTGGCAAAGCGCACCGACGCGCCCTTCTTCTCTGCAGACGCGGCCTGCCGCGCCTCGGGGGAGCGGGGGTAAGCGGAGTTCTTGTCACCCCGGCGAAGGCTGTGGTTGTGAAGGCCTCCCATGATGCCTGTGGAGGCTGCCGCGGCAACGGCGATGGCGACGCTCTGGTCTCGCCCTCGCTGCTTGTTCTTCTTTGGCAGCGGGCGCTCGGGGTGTGACACTGGAATGTTATACCTCTCTCCGCCTCCCATGGCTGGTCAGACTAGCCGTCACCTGCAAAGAAAGCACCGCCCGTTAGTACCTTTGTGTCACTGTGGTGCAATTACTGCAGTTGTTACAGTGGGGTATAAATTCTCGATTGTGAGATAATTGTAGAGAAACACATCTAGGTAGAGACTTTCAGACAGAGACTGAGACTTCGCTCCAAGTTTTCAGCATTTTGTGTTCCATACATGCCTTTTTGCTTAAAACAGGGTTTTGCGTAAATTACAAGTATGCATATTCCATGTCCACTAAATCTCTGCCCTACAAATGACAAGAAAATTCCCAACTGTTCTTGGTAACTCTTAGGGTTAGAAAACAATAAACGACCCGATTTTCTAACCAAGCTGGGAAATAAGTTATGCCATATTGCGTAACATTACGTTTAACGGTATCTTGTTTAGCGTACTATAAATATCCGTGGTGTAACAACAACAACAACAACAACGTCGGTGGTCTACGTGCAGGAGCACCAGACTGTCTAGTCACGTCACCACCCCTCCCCCACCGAGCCCAGCGGAAAACAGCCTGCCTACCTCTTTGTTGTTGTGGTGGTGGTGCTGGTGGAGGCGTTTGAACCGAGATCTCTCCTTCTATTCGGGCTCCAGGTCCTCGAAGTAGTCCTTCGTCTCCCTCTGCCTGCACTCAGGTTTCCGGCCAGGTGTGAAGTTATCATGTGCCACGGAGCGCTGTTTTCCCGTGAAGCCGAATTGAACATCAATTCGACTCGGCGCACGATGCTCCAGGAAGTCGAAATCTAAATAAAACATTACAAAAACAAAAACAATTGAAGGACACTTGAAGAATCACAGGGCACCGCGGGGTGTGTTGCACGGCTTGGCGGTGATGTGCACACAACGCAAGTTTCGATTGGGAAGTGCGTCACGATCGGACAAAGACAAAAGAAATTCGACGGTTAAAATAAAACTCGCGCCCGTAATGAGTGCTAGAGCCTGTACGGATTGAAACATGGCATGGATTGTAAATATACGTGTTAGATTATAATGACATCGTATTACGTAAAGGAAACGCTGCTAATCCCACTTTGTTGTTTTGTGTGCCTCGCAGTGGACGGTCGCATAAAATAAATCCGGCTGTTTTATATTTTTTTAAAAATTCTGTCGCGACAATGACGTCGGCAATGTACAACACAAAGTAATGATAAATCAATTTCCAACCGTGAAAAACAATTACAAATACGATCTAGGTCACATTACTTGGAGCCCAACCAAAACAAAGAAGAGAAGTCAAACAATATGGCGACCGGGCTCAAAACAAGAGGCTCCTCTTACCGACTTCCTCAGGCTTTGGGGGGTTTTCTGAGAGCCCTTCGTCAAAAATACACCAGCTTGAGAATATCTCTTCTGTGAGTCACTTCCTCAGACACTACAGTGAACTATATTTCCAACAAGCTATTTAACTTCGCGGATATCTCTGAGTCTCTGAGTCTCTCACTCCACACCTCCCGACTCCGTCTGAACGACTGCAACAAAATGGACCCTGCGCCGTCCTTATATATGGAGCCCCGGCCAGCCGAGTTCCCACCAATCGCGTATCGCCTCGACGGGAGCACAGCCAATCAGCGACGCGCGGCACAGACTCGTGTACGCCTGTTGCCAGACCGATGACGTCGTGGAACCCTGCCCCCACCCTGCCGTCTCCTTCTATTGTTGAGGGGCCACTTCCTGAGAAGAAAAACAACACAGAAATACCACATTAACTCCTCGCGTTTAATACAGAAACACTTTCGCTCTCAACGTCACTCAAATATGACCCATAGCATGTCTATTTCCTTTCAATCATTGAATGATACTTTTTTTTCTAAACAAATAATGACTTGCTAATATTGCTAAAAACAAGGAAGCAACAACATCCTCAAAACTACCCACAATCTTGAACTATTGACAATTGGAGGAAACCACTGGTTAAATGGATATCAACCAGTAGGCACAGTGTTTTTGAGTTTCTGTCTGGAATCATGGCAGGGTTTTTTGTCTTGGGTCATTTGGTTGGTTTGAAGCCATAAATCGCCCAAAGGACCAGAGTTTATGCAGCTGTTATGTGCGGGGAGTTGTTCTCCATTTCATTCAGTTTCTCCCTGCCTTATCTCTGTTTCAGGAGCCTTGTTCTTAATTCAAGTCTTGTTATTCCTGATTGAAATGATTGTGTGGTGGTGTTTACCAGAACTGAAACAAACATACTAAACATAGCTTGTGATTCACAACCGTTCCCCCAGTTTTAAAGAACAAGGTTGCCTTTAGAAGTCAAACCATGGCATTATTTAGGAGGGTCATTGTGTCTGAAAGACTGTTCACTCTGACCTATAACGCTGTCAAACTATCACCTGTTTAAAATGGTGCAAGAGTTTCACTGGCTAACTGCCAAACAAACCGAATTCAAGGGTAATAACAGTCATCAACTAACAAACTTTAACCAACCAAATGCCACGTCTTGGTCCTACATCACCATATATCTAAACACAGGTTGCCATGTTCAACTGAATCCAACAGGTATGAATCAAAGCCATTTAAAAACCGGATTGTTGAACTGGTTTTTAAAGTCTGCCGTCATCGTCGTCACTCTTGCCTGGAGCATAGAGACGAGTTTCCCGTTTAAAGTCAGTTGGGTCACGCCTACAGACCAACACGCTCCTATCTACGTCCACACAAGGCCGAGTAGGGGGCTGGGCCCGCCTCACCCGTCACTAGACTATGTAGGGAAAGTAGGTTGTGACCAAAAGTCCCACTGCGCACTGACTGGCAGAAGCAGAGTAGGTGTGTAAACAGAGAGACACCGGAATAGTACATGTCAACTAGCTTATACACTCACACTGACACACACTCTCAGAAACAGGTCCACTCACACACATAGAGGGAGACACAGAAATACACACACACTCGCAGGAACACACACTAGCATGGACCGACTACACACACATCCATAGACTTAATGCGAACACCCCCCCCCCATGGTTGGCATGGTGACGGTGGTCCAGGCTCCATGCTGAGATTGATTAGTGCTCTAATCCAAACCACCACCCCCCCAACACACACACAAATATACACCAATTACCTATACCTCCTACTACCCTTCCTACGTCTTCTCTCTTCTACCCTTCTCTCACTCTCTCTCTTTCTCTCTCTCACCAGAGCAAGGCCAGTGGAATTGAAAATATTTTCACATTAGAGAAAGACAAAAGTTGTAAACGAACTAGACTAAACGACCATTATTTGTCTGCCCATTCAGGTTCTGCACTCCTAATCGTCCCTGGAACGGCAGTTTTTTCCTTCTTCTGTAGAGGCTTAGGGTTAGGGGGTTGTCATATAATGTAGTCTGTTGTAAAATAGCCAGCCACATATGGAACCACATGTTCACAACATACAGCCACCACCACCTACCACCTACTATCAGTTGTTAACACAGTGTGAACAGACTGGAGTGGTTTCAACAGCGGGCGTGTCTGGTCAGAAGGTGGGGAGGACATGGGTGAATATTCATTAGACCGTTAACAGAGCCCTCCAACTTAGAGATGTTAGGTTGGTGTGAAGTGGGGAGTTGAGCAGCTTCTCAGGGCTTGCTGTAAGTACTTACTTACCATTAACATCTGGTTGGATGCTTCCAAGCTTCCAGCTTGTTGGATTGTACTGACAATAAAGTTGAGTCTCATATAATCTCAATATATATATTTACACACACACATATATATATATATATATACACACACACACACACACACACACACACACACACACACATATATATATATATATATATATATATATATATATACATACACACATATCATTATCAAATTATCATTATTCAATGATATCGTTATTCAATGATATCATTATTCAAATTGCAAAACATATTTTCACAAATATGAATAGGCTACAGAGAAATATTGTTGTATTGTTTGCTGTTATGTTGTCATTGAATATCCTCATCATACCATCCTCAACCGCTGCCCAGACGGAGCTCTACACATCCACACACACCTCGGCGCCGGTGTCCCCCTCGTCATGACGTCAAAGGGCCTTTTCCGAGGCACCAAAGAACGCAAGTTGAGTTCGGAGCAGAGTGCAACATTCACACAAACTGGTTGGCGGAGACTGGCAAAAACATACAATTGTTCACCTGCTTTCGCCACTGGTATTGAGTCTGACTGCACTAGGTAGGGGGGGATGCCCCGATTGCCACCGGGTATTTCACACACTGCCTTCAACCATGCAAACCAGGGCACGAATTGAGATGGTTTTTGGCCAACTGAAATCTAGGTTTCAGTGCCTATAAAGCCTCAGGGTTACTCCAGACAGGGTCTGTGATATCACCATAGCCCTAGCCTGTGCAGCCTGCACAACATTGCCACCATATGTCGTGAGAGACTACCCAGAATGTTGCTTGAGGAGCAATGGGAAGATATTGACCCAGGCCTTCAGGAACCTATAGATGGAACAAGGGGCAAACTCTGGGTCTGAAAAATGAAGCCTACAAGGAAGTGCCCAAAACGGCAGTATCTTGAATGGCCACTTGAGGCTGGCTCCAAAAGGGAGTACATCCCCATAGACCCCCGTGTTGAAATGCCCAACTTTACAGCTGAAATAAACATGTTTACAGCCTGGTACAAAAAACGTATAGCTAATTTCCCCCTTCATGACAACAGTACGGGGGGGGGGGGGGATTTTTATATAACTCACCTGTTTTCATTTTATTGAGGCTTAAAGGTATGCATAATTAGGGGCGTGGCCACTTTGAGTGACAGGTGGGTGCTGTCACAGGAGGATAGCCACTAGCGGCCGCTAGTTGTCTGCAGCCTCAGCTCCACCTCTTTTCCCATTTTTGGATTAGCCGGAAGTTGCGGGGGAGTCAGGCACTGTCAAGATGGCGCCGGCCGGGAGCCTCCCACTGAGCTTCACAATGGCTCTTCAGAAACCAATGGGTGACGTTATGGAGACTACGTCCATATGTTATACAGTCTATGAGATGGAATAACTGTGCGGGACCTTTACAAAAATACATATATCAGTTAATCCCCATTTTTTTCATGGTCACCTTTGTTTTGGAGTGAACCCTTTTATTTAAAAACTTTGCGTTTACAATTTAAGAAAAAAGGCGTGCCAAAGTTGTTTTGAAGTTATTTATTCATTCAGTCATGTCCAAACCATGACCTTGTGCTGTGTTTAAATGTATACTTACATCCTTCTCCAGTTTCTTTCTCTCCAACTGCAACTTCTTAATTTTGAAATTTCAGTCTCGATGTCCAGTTTCTGACTTTCACTGCCAATAAGCTGATGGTGCTTGTAAATCGACATCCTGTGAAAGAGATACTGTGTCAAGGAGTAACTGATTATGTAGTTGGTAATATGAATAGTTACTTAAGCGGAAGCTCAGAAGTTGTAATGTTTATGAGAATGTTTTACTCTTGTCTGTTTTAACCTTCTCTTTTATTTGCTGTTGTTTGGGTCACTGACCTGAACAGGAACAGGTTACAATGACTTGTTAGATTGTGCGGTAAAATTGCAGACACAAATCTAAATGACCTCTCCCAACAGCACAAAGTCAGAGCCACAATGAAGGCCCAGTCGATCCTTGCTGATCTGAGTCACCCCTCGTTCAGTGAGTTCAGGTTGCTTCCATCTGGTCGCAGATATAAGCTTCCAAGAAGCAGGACCAACAGATTAATGAACTCATTTGTCCCTGCTGCTGTTGGCCTTTTGAATAACATCATGTAATTCTATGTTTTTTTTGTGTAAATTGTCTGTGTTGGTGTGTGTTGATTGTTGATGATGATTGTATTACTGCTGGCTGTGCAACAAATTGCCCCTCAAGGATAATAAATATGACCCTACCTTACTTCATTCCTTGCTTAAGTACTTGTTGTTCAGGTCATGTCCTGCAGCAAGGTGTATGGTTTTACATCATTTGAAGAATGCAAAGAACGCATCCAAAACATCTCCCCATTAATTGCCCTTGGCATGCTGACGCCATCTCCCTGCAATTAGAAGAACACTGCAGCAAAGGAAGAAAGAATTGCATAAGACACACAATGTTTTTACAAAATAAGGACTACTCAAACACGGGTCAGGTAAGCCTTGGGCATCTTGAGAGACGGATACCTGTTGAGTAAGTAGTAGTAGGCAATACCTTGTACATATTGCTCCCGAGCACCTTGGCGAATGATGTCTAATGAGGTCCCTCAGGTGGAGGTTTGTTTTGGTGGCTAAAATGGCTACATATTTACAGATCAACAACTATTTGAACAAATACATTTCACATTTCACTATAGGCTACTTACCGCTCTGGAAAATGTTTTGATACTTCATTTTCACTTGTTGTCATGTTCCTTTTTGGCTACTGAGATGGCTCCTGTTGAGATGTAACAGAGAAGAATGAATATAGGCCAAAGGTTGCTAGGTCAGAAAGGCTTCAAACACCTCACAGAATTAGGCTAAGTGCATTGTAGCTATGTCAGTTCTCGTAAGTTAGCCCACACTATTACCCTGCAATTTGGAATTTGGAATGCTGGAAGACCTGCTCTGTTCGTATCTTTATTTACCTCAGCAATATATTGCTGTCTCTTTCTAACAAATGTACTTGTAAGTCGCTTTGGATGAAAGCGTCTGCTAAATGCCCTAAATGTAAATGATGGAGTTATGGACACACAGTATTTCAAACACATTTCTGACAGACCAATCAGCATACCACAGTACTTGGTTAAACCCATATGCTATGTTTTTGTTTTCAATGTTGGGACATTTTTGTTTGAGCGAGTCCCGAAAGACAACCCTCTTCCACTCATCATATAACTAAGTCAGCAATGTCAAAAAGTAATTTATCTCAACAAATACATGTTTTCTGAAATTTCACATTTATGCCTATTGGTTATGACTCATTGGTTAAAACTCATTTTCCTCAAAATACAATCATTTTAAGCCTCTGGAACAATACGATAACATTTCCCATCTGGCAATGCTGGTGCGCACGCACAATGCAAGATTGTTCAAGCCTGGTTTGAGGTAACGTTGACAAGACTAAATTGTGTTAATGGAACTGCCTTAAGTGAAAAGTCAACGTTGATTCAAACCAGGCTTTTCAATTAAGCGCAGATTTCATTAGCGGCGTTGATGGGAAAACCAAACCCCCCTGGTCACATGTCGATTTTAGACTGAGATTGTGTTATTGCAGTACCCTCTGTGGAGGTATTGCCATCTGCCAGTGGTTCCCACCCTTGGGGTCGGGACCCCACTTGGAGTCCCCTGATATGC
Organism: Mora moro; assembly: GCA_900303205.1. Classification (NCBI taxonomy): domain Eukaryota; kingdom Metazoa; phylum Chordata; class Actinopteri; order Gadiformes; family Moridae; genus Mora; species Mora moro. Next base: position 19,877 of record OMNR01036598.1, read on the forward strand.
ATATGTGGTCGCAGGAGATATAAGCTATAGATATTTGATGATCCATTTTTAGCAAACTACAGTTTTCATAGATGTTGATACGATGATACAAACTGAGCCGCAAGCAAACTACTACTAATCACTTAGTGTGTAGTAGAGTGACGTTGATATCACCGGCGGATGTTAATTGGGCAAAAACTATTTGTGTGGAAGCAGATGCACAAAAGTTCAATTTGGAGTTGCACACATTTTCAGAGCTAGAAATGGGGTCACAGGGTCACAGGGTCAGGGGTCACAAAGTCATCAGTCATCCTTACAGTACTACGACTTCTTCTAGTCTCCCCAGAAAACGTACACCACATAATATGCCGCAATTCATACTAGCGCCCTCTAGCGGATAGTATGACTATAGTAAAGTAACATAACTAATACAACATTAACTCATTATTTACTTGTATTCAGCGGCTCAATCATTATCACGTGAGTATGAACAGTAGAACGGGTGTGAAGAGAACGCATTACACATCATTAACAATTACTCACCAAATGAGAGCAATGAATCAGGTCATCAATCCCTTAGTCCGTCTTTCAACCGGCTTTGGTTTCTGTCAACTTCTGGCAACAGGAGGAGTGGGATACTGCGTGAGATGAGCAGCGCTCCAGGTTTTTCCCACTTTCTTCTGTACGGTGACAGTCTTTCTGTGCTTTGGATGTCCCTTGGGCACATGAAGGGGTGTTTTCATTAGCACGGGGTGTAGTGCAGAAGACAGAGTGCAGGAACTGAGTCACAGCCGCTTTCCAGGGCGTGCCCTCAGCAATCGCGATTTGGATGCATTCCTTCAACTCTCCGTTCCGTCTTTCAATTCCACCGTTAGATGAAGGAAAGTAGACAGAGCTGTGAATGTGCTTGACGTTCCTCTCAGTTGGGAACGTAGCAAAAGCACAGGAGCAGAATTGCCTGTTATCAGAAGAAATAGTCAAACAATCACCGTGGCGGCTGAAGGCAGACTTTAAGAAGCCAATAACAGCCTCAGTAGTTACAGTTGCTGTAAAAACAACTTCAGGCCACTTACTGTAATAGTCGGCGAGAGTAATCGCATACTGACAGTACCATCTGGCTGTCTCAAACAGCCCCACAATGCCAATGTCAATGTGTTCCCATGGGGCACTAGGCAATGGCACCGGGTTGGGGAGGAGCAGGAGCAGGCTTAGTTGTCATTAAGATGGCAAGGTTGGCAGGAGGAAATGGCAGTCTGCACCACACTGTCCATTGTAGGCCACCAGTACAGGTCACGTAAACGGTTCGCACGGCTCCTTGGTGACTCTTGCCGTTGTCTCGGGGCAGGTAGAGCAGGCAGACTGAAAGTCAGTTGGAGACAGAGCGCTCGCGGTACTGGCAATGAGTGCAACCATCTCAGGTTCCACATCCAGGGCGGGATACTTGCCCGGACCCAGTCCCTTAGTTGTCAGCAGAGTGGTCAGTGCTTGATGGTCCGTCATTAGTGTAACGCCACGACCCCACAGATCCATCTTAGTAAAGAATATGGCAGCCGTAGTACCGGCATCTCTGGAGACTTATAGCTGGCTGGCATCCCCGCATCCTGGAGTAGGTGACAAGACGAGCTGTTGTGTCAATGGTGTATCTTTGAAGTGTTATCATAAATGGCAGAATAGACACAGATGAGCCAGTGTCGACGGGCAGCTCCGTAGAATGAACAGATGAGCTCGACTGAATGGTAAGTTGTCATGAAACCTTCAAGCAGTTATTGTTTTCAGTGTATAATACCCTGTTAGCTCTGGAACCAACACCCCTCGCACGAGTGTGTCTGTGGTTGTGCAGAGGAGATCAGCACATTTTAGCAAAATGCCCCTTATTACATTGTATTTCACAATACATCACAATGGTCATAAAAGTCATACCAAATGAAAGAAGGAAGTCTTGGGCACATATTTTGTATTCATTACATCTTCATATCGTATTTCAGTACGGAGTTGTAGATCGTTAAATAGAGAGTGTGCACTTCATCAGTGCGTAAATTGTCACACTACGTCGGGTACGTTGTCACATTGGATTATCAACCAATAAGAAACAAATTAATTGTGAATATTGATTTGAATTTCAAATTCAAAAACAAATTCTAATTCATTAATGAACAATCATGCCTAGAGAACCTGGCAAATCATGCCTTTCAATCAAAACGATACACACATTAATTAAGTGGCCACTTTATCTTGAACTTTGAAATGGAACGTTCTCTTGCGTGCACAGAGATCCCTGGAGTCAGAACGTAATGTAATGCTGCAGATAACTAATACAGGAGGTGATGTAGTGTGTGGGAAGTAGACACGCACACACACACACACACACACACACACACACACACACACACACACACACACACACACATACACACATGCCAGAGTCTTGTGTAGTCCAGGGATATGTCTGCTGCTGTAAACTATACGTATATATAATAATCCATTCACAGTAATATTTAATACTATTAGCTGATTACACAATATCACAATGTTTTTTCAGCATGTTCTATGTGTCTATTTATACTGGAGCATGTTGTCACATGTGAAGACTTGCCCGAAACTGACATGTGTGCTAATTTTGCTTAAATCTCAAGGTTAGCTCAACATAGCACTGCAGCTTAAGTATCAATAGACACGCTATTGTCTCCTCTACTTTGGTTTTGCCAAATTATGTTTTTGAACATTCATACCTAACAAAGTTGTATTGCATGAAATGTAAAGTGCAATTTACTTACTCATCTACTTTTGAGGGGGGAAATAAGAAACTTAACAGATTAGAGTGACCTTGACCACATGTGTACAGGAAGCCCTTATTATATATATTGAATGTTTATTGTCTACACATTATAGTACAGATGTGCATGTGTCTGTTTATGGTGCTTTTATACACTCTGTAGCCCCCGAGGGTCGGGCACAGACAGTGCCACAAAGTGGCCCACTAAATGGTATTTCTTTCTATATCATGCCTCATTTGGTGATCTCTGACCCTAAGCGTGAGGGTGAAATATATCACAGTTACTTCTAGTTAAGGGTGCCTTCTACTCGATAACAGAAGGTGGCGTCGTCTGTATTAACGTGGCTAGGTCACCACATCGGTATAGTTCACGTCGTACTTTACAACAGTATGTTATATTAGATGGTAACGGTGGACTTGCTTCACCAAAAATTCTGGTCAGTAGCAAAAAAACAAGTTACAAAAACAGTTGTAATCTGGTAGCCTAGCCTACTAAAGCCGTTGAGAAGCTTATCTCAGGATAGAGTCCCATCTCCGTTGGACTCCAACTGTAACTTAAGAGCCGCTTTGGCGAGAAAACGAGTAACGGGTGGGCAAAGTAGCTGACTTCGGTCTTCTACAGACTTCTTCGGGATAGGGCGGGATATGCTCATTTTATGATGCATGTCAATTTACTAAAACTTTTGAATTGATTTACAAGTAACAAACTTATCCGTATGATAAAAGCAACATTATTTTGAAAATTGCAAGTGAATGTGGCTTACATTAGTAGGCCTAAGATAGCCTAACACTTGTTGAATGACGTGCAGCCATTAAGAGGTGAAAGGATGTACTCATACATTATGTGTTCGCATTCCATCCAGTCCTTTAGCACACACCATTCTTTAATTAGTAGGCCTAATTACAATCTACAACACACACACACACACACACACACACACACGTGCACGCATGCAGCTTTTCTCTGTGATACTATGCTCAGGCAAAATTGAGTAGGCCTTTAGAGTACAAGGGGCTCTGGGGGTATGTGGGCTGCTGTCTGGGTTCGGCCTGTGGCCCAACACTACGGCGTATTGGGTCACACCTGGTTAATAGGTTGCTATTGATTATTATTCACATATTCCTTATGATAATGATTATACAATTATTCATTAATTAAATATTATGCTTGTGTATATAATATATGTTTATATTATAGATATATGCATGGTGATGT
>OMNR01036599.1:0-12207 GCA_900303205.1 Mora moro
AGATGGACGTGGAGTGGATAAAAGGTCGCGCTCGAGACGTGATTCGTGGCGTGGCTTTATAAAGTGAACACAACACATTGCACAGGGTGTGAAGTGATGCGTGTACGAATGAATGGGTGTGTGGCCGAAGTCCTCATGATTTACCAGATCCATTGATAAAACGACGATCAATGTATTTTTTTCAGACGAAATCCTTCCTCTTTACATCTGTACCTCTGTCAGCATCATGTGACCTCACACACACACACACACACACACACACACACGCACAGCGTGCTCATGGGACCTTCCAAGACCATCAACCATCGTCTCTAGCTGTGAGCCAATCAGATTCAATTCTTATCTCGACGGGAATAGTCTCCAAGTGGAGAAACTGCGAGATGCTCCACCCCTATAGAAGCAGTACTAGCAACCCTAGCAATCATTGCAGTCATTTTTTTAAATCAATTTCAGTACTCCTATTGCTACGACACCATGTCAGTATTCACCCGCGGGTATTATTTTTTTATATAGTTAATCATAACTCATAGAATTTTTTCTTCTAAAAGGCCAGGGCTGTGGGCGTGGAGGGAGCCTCACGGGTGGAGCAGGGCTATGGGCGTGGAGGGAGCCTCACGGGTGGAGCAGGGCTGTGGGCGTGGAGGGAGCCTCACGGGTGGAGCAGGGCTGTGGGCGTGGAGGGAGCCTCGCGGGTGGAGCAGGGCTATGGGCGTGGAGGGAGCCTCACGGGTGGAGCAGGGCTGTGGGCGTGGAGGGAGCCTCACGGGTGGAGCAGGGCTGTGGGCGTGGAGGGAGCCTCACGGGTGGATCAAGGCTGTGGGCGTGGAGGGAGCCTCACGGGTGGAGCAGGGCTGTGGAGCAGGGCTGTGTCACCAGCAGGATAATAGAGCCATCCTGGCAGTGTGCTCTGCTGGGATTATCTCCTACAGGTGCCATCAGTCTGCATTATCCACACAGCTAGGACACTGCCATGAGCCTTGCAGAGGAACAGGCCAAATATAGCTTCTCTAGTCACACACACACACACACACCCACACACACCCACAGACATGCAGACACGCACACACACTGACACACAGACACGCACACGTACGCAAAATGTCTTATCGGGCGAGTAGTAAGGGTTGCTTCATCAGGGAGTTGTTTTTGTTATGGTCGGGTTACTGTTTTTATGTTTTAGGAAGGCCACATTTTCCAACGGGCTCATCAGAACTACAACCCCATATAAACTCCCCACGTACCACAGCCTAAACACCTCTGTTTGCCTTGTAGACACTGACCTTGGGTGAGTGCAAAAAAATGTATTTAACAAGAGAAACTGGTAGCAAACAACTAATCATTCGAATCAAACAACATAATAATAACAATAATAATAATAATAATAATAATAATAATAAATAAACAAAAATGTCTTGATTTTTTATTTGATTTGTACACTTGTACACTGATAAATGTGATTGCAAAAAGTCCATCTTGACCCGTGTCAGTCGGACCAAACAGCTCTGAAAGAACATCATAAGCAAATAGTGAGCACAGCGATCAGTACCGGGGGTCAGAACGGTTTTCAGTGTGAAAAACACCTGCAGTTGTTGCCGATGCTCTCCCGTGTCCCAGCACAGCGCAAGACCCCCAAAATCGTACCCCTCATTTGGGGTAAGATTTGCGTCATCGGATGATGCCAAAGCCCCCGTCGTCAATCTCAAAGCCGTCAGGTAAAACCCGGGCCCTTAAATCACTTCCTTTGGTTAGAGGAGCATCGGAGAACACTGTTTCCGACGTTTTATCGTCTTCCTTAAATGGTTTATCTCCTCGCAACAGCAGCCACCGCCAAAGCAATGTAAATCCAAGCAGACACCAGCAGCGGACAGTTTGACAGGCAGCTCGTTGTTGACGCCCGCTCAGCCGTTGTTGAGCGGGTCTAGTCAAACAGCGATGATTATTGAGACATCACAGATATTACGCACTGTATGGCACTGTTTTATGTTGTGTGTGTGTGTGTGGGGGGGGGAGGGACAAAAGTCACAGTGGGAGAGGCAGAGGGAGAGAGAGGAAGTGTGATGCTATAGAGAGAGAGAGAGAGAGAGAGAGAGAGAGATAATTGCACATTGTAGAGCTGTACCTAGAAATAGGAAGCATAGGAAGGAGGAAGGAAGAGAGGGTCAGAGGAAACGGGGACAAGAGGAGGACAATGTAAAGAGTAAAACAACAAATGATGGCAACACAGGACAGATGGTCGGGCACACCGGCACTAGGGAGAGTTTACAGAAACCATTTCCTAGCCATAAAGAGAGTCTTCATAACTGATTAATAGCAGTGGGTCCCTGTGTGTGTGTGTGTGTGTGTGTGTGTGTGTGTGTGTGTGTGTGTGTGTGTGCGTGTGTGTGTGTGTGTGTGTGTTGGACAGGCCCTTGGTGCTGCCATACTGACTAAACAGTAATGGAGTAAGTGATAGATGCATGGCAGTTATCAACAGCAGGCCAAAGGGACTGGCCACGGATACAGCTCTCGACAGCACCGGGATCCTACCTGCCACGTCTCACTATGCTGAACAAGAACAGCCATACTCACACAACTGCATGAATGAAAAAGGCAGCCTCTCCCACACCTGAGGTTGGACTACAGCAAAATTGCACTGCTGTGATTCTTCAGGATATTAGACGCTGTAACCTCGCTTAACAGCCGACAAAAGGCAGACTGGCCTCGAATGATGAAAAGCACTATTAAAAGCCTGCTTAGTTAGTTTTGGATAATTTCTGCATTAAATCATGGGACAAAAGGCTGCCACCAGGCAGTTGGGAAACAGATAGAGGGATCTGAGGGGCCAGACAGGCGATTAGGCGGCTGGGAAATCTCTACTGAAGAGAATAGCTGTGGTGCAAAGTGGCAAAGCAATCCTTGGAGCTCAAAACAAGGTTAGCAGAGCAGACCCTAGGGGAGGCCGTCTGGGACACCGTGTAATTGAACTAAGGCAGGGGAGGATGGGTGGGAAAAGGCCATCCAGAAATGGGAAGAACTAATATAATGTAGCACAAGGTCGGCAAGAATCTAAACGCGCAAGTCAAAGATATACTACCACAAATAAACATATAGATTAGGACTCGTAGGTAAGTGGGAAATAAGATCATATCATTTCTCAAATGTGAGTATGATTGATTTCACTGACAAGAAATCTATTCCGTGTGTTGGTGTATCTCCGCCTTAGATCGAGGAGCACGTACCTTTGAGCTGGTCCGACACGACACTTTGTCCCACTCGCTCCATGACCCTCCCGTCTTCCCGCAGGTACCGGTCATCCAGGAAGTTGTCAGTGGCCTCTGACAGGTGCACCTTCCCGGCCACACCCAGCTGTTCCATCAGGTTGGCCAGGTTGACGTCATTGGACCACACGTCAAACTTAAAGCGCTTCATCCCCAGAATCCCACACAGGACGGTGCCGGTGTGGACCCCCACCCGCATGTTGACCATCTCCTTCTTCTCCTGGCAGAACTGCTCAATGGCTTGGATCATGCCCAGGCCCATCTCCACACAGCAGTACGCGTGCTCCGGCCGAGGCTCCGGACAGCCGGCCACGCAGTAGTAACAGTCTCCCAACGTGCTGATCTTCTCACAGCACGTTAGCTCACAAAGCCGGTCGAATCGCCCAAACAGGTCGTTCAGAAGGCCCACCAGGGCATGGGCCGACTTGTTGGCGGACATTTTGGTGAAGCCCACGATGTCTGCGAAGAGGATACTCACGGGCTCCATGCGCTTCATGTTGAAGGGCCTGAAGATGATATGCCCCCTCGGGATGGAGGTCTTTTTGCGCTTGTTGTTCTTGGGGCTGGATATGGCGGCGGCGGCACCACTGCTGGAATACCGCTTCACAGAACCGTCGCCTAGCTCGTCGTCACCTTGCTTCATGAGCTCATCGGCGACTATCCTGGGCATGACGGAGTGGATCATGCGCTCCTTCAGCGCTTTCTCCACCTCCAGGTCCTTCCCATGCATGATGGCCTGGCCAACCTTGAGGAAGGTGCTCCGCGAACGCACCTCGGACATGATGAAGAGATGGATGCCGATGGCGTGGGCACACAGGTGGAGGAGAGCCTTGGCCGGGCCCAGCCAACATAGCGTGTCCCAGTCTGACTGTGAGGCTGAGCTGGGGTCCTCACTTAAGCCGGTTAAGTAAAGCCATCCCAGACCCTCAAAGATGAGGGAATAAAGTAGCCCTAGCAGGACGGAGGCGTAGAGGCGGATATGGAGAACACTGTACAGCAACAGCAGAACTTCCATGCACAGGGAGAAGGTCCCTACAGGAGAGATACACGGGACTAACGAGCACCGCGTTTCATTCGTCCCGTTGGAAACGTTAGAATAATCAGACCCCATGCCACTAAAGTCTCCCTCATCGAACTCTGCAGGGGGAGTCTCCAAGTCCCTGAAGCCCGACGTCTGGATCTGGGGAGCCAGGGTGAGGGTGAAGGTCGCTAGGATGAGCAGCAGAGACACCTGGTTGTAGAAGCGGCTGTAGAACTCGGTGAAGGTGAACAGGAAGAGGAGAAGGCAGAAGAGGAGGAAGGAAGCGGCGGGCAGGAGGAAGGCCTCCCTGTCACAGCGGGAAGGGTTGACGGCAAAGTACAGTCCCCAGAGGACGCTCGCCACGGCGAGGTAGAAGAGCACGTAGCGGAAGCGACGGCGCACCTGGGGGAAACACCTCTCGCGGCACGCCTCCTCCAGGATGGACGAGTCGAACTTGGGGTCCCAGACATGGCCGGCGGACCTCTCGAAGAGCTGCGGCATGGTCCTCTGTGAGCGGAGGTTCTTGACCGCGGGCCTCCTGGCCCCGGACTCCCCCGAGCTGCAGCTCGATGAGATGCTGTACTTGCAGTGCTTGGAGCCCGCTATGAAGCCGCCTCCTATGGCGCCCAGGGGCCCAGATCCATGCTTGTGTTTCCCGCCAGTGCTGATCCTCACAGAGACACTGCCTTCTCCGCCGGAGTCACAGCTCACCTCTGTGTTGTGGGGAATCAGTTGCTGATGTTGGGGGGATGCCATGTTGTTTTTTGGTTTGTTTGTTTGTTGATAGAGCCAAACACTATGCAGAAAGATGTAACAGAGATTTAAGGGGCAAGGCAAAAAGTACAAAGGCAATGTATGGAGCCACGGTACACTAGGCCACAAAAATGTGTTATAAAGGTTATAAAGGACAGATCACCAGGACTCGAGCCAGATTGTTCTTCTAAACCAGTCTACATGCAAGCGCATATTTCCTGGGTGACGTCAATCCCTGCATTCCTTTAACTCCAGTTTGTTTTGACGCACTTGAGTCTGTTGGTTCACCCAGTGGCCTACTTGTCCGTTTCACTTTAAACTCAGACCACTGTTACCACTTCGTCCCAATTACTGGCAACACACTTGAGAAATGACAGCAAGCCTACTAAGCGTGATTAAGACATTTGTTGGTTTAAAAGGGTTGTGTCAGCCTTGTTGTAGCCGCAATTCCGTTGGCAATTTTTTGATTTTCTTTTACTCACTAGATTGGTCATTTGTATCGATGCACATATAAATGAAGATAGGCCTACATTTGTTCAAAATGGCGTTCAGATCACCTTTTGTCCATAATCAAATAGTACATCGGATATTTTACAAGGTTCGCAATATGCTGTTAACAGAGCCAACATCATCATCTTGTTTCGCCAAAAAAAATAACTTTTCCTCCAAAAACGTTTTTGGAAAAGGTTGCTGAAAGACTTGGCAGCGGACAGGGAACTGTTGCCCGGCGTGTGTTGAATGTCTATCTTTCAGCTTTAAAAGGCTTACGTCTTTTCACACCGGTGGTCACTATTTCGAAGCTTCTTGCAATAGGCCTAATCGCAAATATTCCAGTGGATGGAGCCCCGTCCTTTCCTGCAGCGTCTACTACTGGAATATTCACCGCTGTCTCCAAAGGGATGACTTGCGCTCACAAAGCGTACTCGGCGAAAGACTCTTTGAAAACCAACGCAGTCTGTGCATGTGAGAGTTGATAAACCCGCAGATGACAGCTGCGGGAGAGTAGACGCACCATCACAGATCACCAGAGCCGAATGGAAAATAGGCTGTGTTGAATCAATAGCCCATGGGATTCACAATAAACCAGTCCTTATGTTCCGTGAGAAGAATCCACATAATTTTCCCAAATTTCGGGCAATGCCGATTTTTGATCAATTCACAGATGCACGAAAAACGACACGTACCGCGGCAAATACAGGACGCAGGGTTTGATGTAGGATTTTGATGCTTAATCCAGAAAAGTTTGTCTTCACCGGTGTTTATCATGTATTCCTCCAGAGCGGCGTGGAAAGTCTGGCTAATGAAAGCGTTGTTCTCATCCCCTCTGTGTTTTCATCCGAATCCAAAGGGGAAAAGAAACACATGTTTCTCTAAATGTATTTCATTTGATTGTACAGAGGAACCAGCTACACGTCTCGTCTCCGAGAAATCCCGTTCATTTAGAGATTCGCCCCCTTCTCAATCCAATGATCGCCCGATGTCCGGCGTCTTCCCTTTTAAAGGTCCTTTTCCGTTCTCTGACCAATTACTTATCCCGCTGTACGGCCGCGACATCACATCTTCGGTGCGCTGTCAAACGATGTCGCCGTCCTGCCCTCCTGAGTAGTAGACTACAGTGTCTCCCTCCAGTAGGGAAGGACTGGGAGGCTGGTGACGGAGACCGCAGCTTGAAGTGTGGAGAGACGGACGTGCGCGTACGCGCGCGCGGAGGAGGGTGACTACAGAGCACGTAAGCGTCTAAGCAGGGTGGGGTGAGGGTCCTTCACCGCACCCCACCCCACCCCATCATCTGTCCCTGTGCAGCAGCTCTGTCGGCGTCGCTTGCTCCACCCTTTTGCTGTATTGCACCGTAAAGTCTCCAGCCAAGAAATGTTTAATAGCAGCTGTTTCCCGCTTAAAACACAGGCGGGGAAGGGGAGGTGAGTGGCGAAGCATCAATTATTGTATAATTGTATAAATTGTATAATAATAATAGCAGTTAAATGTTCTAATAACACATTTTCTTAAAAACAGCTAGGCTTGCCTATGTTTGTTTTATTCCGAAAAATCGCATAGGGCTATATGGGGATCTTGGGAAATGAAAAGCAACTTCAACATATATTAGACCTACCTGCTCCTGCAATTTGCGAACAACGTGCACATGTGCATGCGCGCGCACATGGACACGCACACACACACACACACACGCACGCACGCGCGCGCACACACACACACACACACACACACACACACACACACACGCACACGCACACGCCCCAACCCGGCCCCAACGAATCAATCAACGAACAAGTCACGAATCACGAATCACGAAATATTGGTGCTGCAATGCAGCCCAGGGGTATAGGCCTATAGCTAAAACACGACTGAAAGAAAGTAACAACTCATTCATTCTCTCAGTCAGAATTGTTTAATGTTCATGATTAATTGGACAAGATTTCGGCTGAAACCTAATGTAGGCCTACACAAAAAACAAAAACGCACTAGCATTCCCTAATCAAGTTACGAGCAAATGAAAACCAGTGACTTAAACATGCCTACATCAAAAGCGCAGGGTCAGTTGTTCCATTACCCCGGCAACCCATGAACAAGCAATAACCCCCAGCCAGGTGACTTACGATATCATACCTGTCTCCACAGTGCACTCTAGTGGGCACCTTCTGTAACGGCAACCGTATCCCTCGAACCTGACGCCAATGTGTGCAATCTGTATCCCTTTACGCAACGTCATTGAGTTTATTCTGCCGACGGTGATGGTGTCCATTTTTCAAGATCGTCTTGCAGGTAGGCCTACCTCTTATTGCTATTGAATGTCTCGGAAAATATGTCTAAACTACAATGGATTAGTGTGGGACAACAATACGGTGGAATATGGAAATACACACACAGCCATGTAGCCTCAATTAGCCAGGCATTTGGATATAGTAATCGATGCCTAGCTGATCGCAGGTCGACACCTAGACACACCCCCTTTTCCAGCAAGTATTTCATTAAGTCACGTGTACAATGTGTACAACTATCCAAACCTTTTATTGATTCTGCCATTGCCAGGTTCAGGGTCAGGGGTCAAAGGTCAGACGATGACTTCTTCACTACTTTTTCCAGTCCACTCACGTTACTCCCTAAATGCCTAGAATTGGTCATTGCATTTTCACATGAATAAAAACTGTATTAATTTATTACTTTATACGAAGTATGATACATTTTATAACTCGGATAACTAATATCTTAAAATGAGGCCACTGAGGTGACCACACGCAGTAGGCTGATAATTGCAGCATAGCATATATAGTGTGTCTATTTAAGATTGCAGTTACTGACTCACATAGTAAAATTAATTGTTTCCAACCGTCAGAACAAACAGATACAAGCAAGCTGCACGTCAAAACACATAATTCATGTTATCACTGCTATTCTATGGACATCAACATTCATAGCTTGTCATTATTCCATGTTACACATTACTTTCACGTGGTCATTCAGCTATATTGCTGGAAAGCTTATCAAGAGGTGAAAGAAAACGCACAATACAGCATTCGTCGTCTACCAAAGAATGACACATTTAGAGACAACATAGTAAGAATAGTTAAGAATTCAAGCAGAATGCACAACCCTGCCTGCCGGTGAAGCCTATGACCCTTGAACCCTGACCTTTGCTTCCACAAAAGTGCTAATTTCATAGGTTGTCAACTACCAAGGTCAATGAGACAACATAAGAGACAAAAAAAGATGTATATTTTGGCACTATAGGGATGGTTAAGTCAGTAATGTAAGGAAATGTGACCTAGTCAAACAGAAATGCATGCACCTACAATGCATGCACGCGTGCATGCATGCATGATCTGCTAAATACGCTAACATGCAAAATGAATGTTATTTAGACAGTCAAATGCAGAGGTATGGCTTCCTACTCAGCACCCAAAGGCTTGGTGTAGCACCCACATTTTATTTTAAAAACAACTTGTGAAGCACATGGAATTGACCTGTGACAATGCAATTTTCAAGATCTTACAAAACACAATTGGCAACTCCTGTTTCAAATTCCCTGTTTTATTTACACAAAAGGAGCTGGTGATCGGGTGTCGTCAGCCTCAGGCTTTTTTTCCCCGATTTTTTTCATCCAATTTTGCTATTTTGTAACTCTATATATTTCCCCTTGCGCCTGGTGCCAGACAGTCCACTGTGGTTGTGCGAGAGAGAGAGAGAGTAACGATGATGGTGTGTGTGTCTTCATTTAATTCACCATTGACATCCTTGTCTCTGTAGCATAACTTTCAGCTGCCTCAACATTCATACAAATGCTCCCTCCTCATATCTCCCGTGTTTCCCCCCCAAACCCCCAAAATGCACCACTTCATATTCTCCTGAGAAAAAAAAAACCCCAACAAAGAAACAAAACTCAAAACCCCTCTTGCTCTCTCAACAATACATGCTCTCTGATGAACGTAGGTTTGGCCAATACCAGTCCCTTTTTTCCCTCTACTACCTTTCCTTTTCCTTTTTTTTCTTTCTTTCCTAAATTCATTAACTTCCCTCAGTTTTTCCGGTAGCGATTCTTAGGCTTCTCGCCACAGCCGGTGACCTCGCAGTTGGAGAGTCCGGGCTGCTTGCCGGAGTTGATGCTGCTGAGCAGAGCCGGCAGCTCGTCCGTAATCGCCTTCTCGATCTTGGCCAGGAGGCAGCCGCCCATGTAGGAGCACTGGGCCGACAGGGGCTTGAAGTTGGCGATGGGGTTGATGCCGAAGAAGTCGGAGTAGGCGTCGCGGTTGGGCAGGTCAAACTTGCTCACGTTGGTCTTGGCCAGGATGGACTTGAAGATGTAGAACTTGTCGGGGTCGTCCACGATCTCCTTGAACACCAGCTCCGGGTCGCTGAAGAAGCTCATCTTTTCGTTGAAGGTCTGCACATAGCGGTCCACCAGCAGGGCGTGGATGCGCACGCGGATGCCGTGCTGGCGGATGAAGGCGATCTTGTTCTCCAGGCGGTTCTCGATCACCTGGTTGAGGTCCTCCAGCAGGGAGATCTCCTCCCGCTTGAAGAGCTCGCGGCTGGTGTCGGCCGCGTAGTCGTAGGGCCAGAAGGAGCTGACGTAGACGCGGGGGGGCTCCGTGACATTGATGAGGGGCGCCAGGCTCCAGAACAGGGCGCCGTACACCCTCATCAGGTCCTGGGTGGCCAGGTTGTCGGCCTTGTTGAGGATGATGCGGATCTGGGACTCGCGGCCCTTCAGCTGGCGGAAGAGCATCTCCAGCTCCAGGCCCACGTCCAGCTTGGTGGGGTCGAACACCACGAAGATGAGGTCGGCGCGGTCGATGAACCACTGGCAGACATCGTTGAAGGGGTAACCTGGAGGGCAAGACAAGGCAATTTATATAGTGCACCCTTCAAACACAAGGCCATTCATACTGCTTTACAAAGGAAGAAATCGCATAGAAAAACATTAAAAGTACAATTCAAATTCAGTTCAAATACATGAACAAATAGAAGAAAGAAGAAGGCATTGCATCTCGCTGGTATAGAGCGGGCTAGCTGTGCAGCACTCGGTAGCAGTACCTCTCTCCTGCTGCTTGCGGTTCTCGATGATGCCGGGCGTGTCCACGAAGGTCACGCGCTCCAGCAGCTTATGGGGCATCTCGATGCCGATCAGCTTCTCCAGGAAGGTCTGCCCAAACTTTTCCAGCGGGGAAAAGGAGCGGGAGCTGTCGGCAGCCATCACGATACCTTCCACGGAGCGGATCTTCTCTCCGTGCATGATGACGGTGAACTCGGAGGTAGTCGGCTCGGCACCTGCACACAGCAGGAAGGTGTGGAGAGTCTATTTGAACAAGTTGGCGAAGGGAAAGTGGAAAAGCAGCCAATGTTCGGAAGGTACTAAGGCGACGCGTGATCATATTAAAAGGAGGGAGAGGTTTTGACCGATGGTTTCTCGTTATTGCAATGACTAGTAATAGCACTAGTAGTACATTACGATTTAGTCATTTAGAGGACGCGTTCATCCAAAGTGACTTTCGAGGAGAAGGTAGGGGTTCGGCTTCTCATTCAAGGATGCTCAAGGGAAACGGATGTGGCTGAGTGAATGAAGTATGTCACGTGTTACCTGTGTAGAGCTGGTAGGGGCTGTATGTCATGTGTTACCTGTGTAGCGCTGGTAGGGGACTGTATGTCACGTGTTACCTGTGTAGCGCTGGTAGGGGGCTGTATGTCATGTGTTACCTGTGTAGAGCTGGTAGGGGGCTGTATGTCATGTGTTACCTGTGTAGAGCTGGTAGGGGCTGTATGTCATGTGTTACCTGTGTAGAGCTGGTAGGGGCTGTATGTCATGTGTTACCTGTGTAGAGCTGGTAGGGGCTGTCTTGCAGGCCCAGGAGGTAATTGATCATGGAGGATTTGCCCACACTCCAGGGACCCAGGAACAGCACCATGGGCTTTGAGGTGATCTCCCCATCTGTGGTGTTGGATGGGAGAGAGAAAACACTGAAATCCCAAATAAAGTCTATTATAAAAGGGGAATTTGGAACAATTCGCATACCAGGTTTGAGAAAACCGCAGTGGCTAAAATAGTTTGTTAAATTATTGTTATAATTATGTATTTAAGCAAGGTAAGGTTTTGCACTTTAGAAAGGTGAGGTCAGGTGAGATTAATAGTCTATATACAATATGCTTTTTAAAATGACACCAGGAATTGGTTTTGTGTTTAACTGCATTTCTCAAAACACTTTCTCAAAAAAACGAAGCACATCAGGACAGCGCTGTCAATCACAAACCGGCCAAAGACAAACTGTACAAACAGAGAAAGCCAAAGGAAAGATCAACAAAAATGGAGAAAAGAAAATCAACCATAAATATCAATAAAGGCTAGCTCAAGTCCAAGCTAACACTGGCTAAAACAATATCTTCGACAGTGCATTCATCTCTGCGGCATCAATGCACTGCCGAATGTTGAGGTGAAGCCGGTGAAGCAAGCAGGGCTTTTTCGCAGCAAGCATGTGTGTGTGTGTCTCGAGTGGACATGGTGTGTTGGGGGTGGGAGGGCTCGGTCAAGTGCTGCTTTCATTGGTCCAAAGAAGAACCACAACTTTTGGGGTAAACCAACATTTTGAATGATTTTTGATTTTTGCTGTAAGTCAGTCACCATGTGTCAGCTTTCAGGTTGTTCGTTTTGATTAGTAACAGTAAGAT
>OMNR01036602.1:0-13556 GCA_900303205.1 Mora moro
ATCCTCATGGCCGGGGGAGCGAGAGTGGGAGATAGAGCGAGAGAGAGAGAGTGAGAGCGAGAGAGAGGAGGAGTCGAAAGTCTAAAGTCCAACCGCTGACTTTCGTATTTTTTTCCCTTATGGTTTTATGGACTTTATGACATATCCATTGTTAAATTTATTGATTTATCATCTGGTAAAGTGCTCTGCCTATCTTCCGTTTCAAGTGCTTTATACATTTTTCATTTGTAATTTATTTGCTTTGTGTGAAGCACTTCGGAGGTGCTCACGCATAAAATGAAACGTAATGCTGTACAAATACTCTCTTTCGAGAAGAGACCGAGAGAAAGTGAGGGAGGAAAAGAGAAGAAAGATGGCACAAGAGTTGGGGGGGGGAAAATAAAAATCAAAAAGTAAAAAATGAGGCCAGTGAGGATAACGGTGGTGAATTTGAGTTCAAAAAATGTTTAGAAAAAAATGAAAAAATGAAAAAATGAACAAAAATGAACAAAAATGAACAAAAATGATGGAAAAAAACCAAAACATCATGCCCTTGCAGCAGTGCAGGTGCCGGTCTCCACCGCGGTAGGCTTACTTAAGAGGGAAATCGGAGAGGTGCTGGACACGATTAGCGATCCGAATATCCCGGCAGAGAGGCTGCTCTGGGCGGGCGTAGTGCAGAGCTCACCCGGGGGTACCAGGTGGCACGCGGCCAGGTACTTCTTGTCTGAGAGGATGCTGGCGTAGAAGCGCGTCATGATGCTGATGTCCTCCCGCAGGTGCTTGTCGCCCTGGGTGGGGAACTTCGGGGCCACGCTGGGGGGGAAGGGACGCAAGGTTAAAGGTCAGCATGCAATACGCAAGTCGCACGTTTAAGGTGCGACCGAAAAAGAGGCACGAGGAATAGAGGCTCTTCTGAGAACCGGACTGACTCGCGCATTTCGTTGAGATGTACAATCTCTATCTCTGGAATGCAACTACTATGCACTTTACTATCACTTTCATGAAAAATAAAAATGTAGTTTTTGTCCTCAGCCACACCTGCACATGCTTTGGATGAATGCATCTACTAAACGATCAAATGTAAATGTGAGAGAGAGAGAGAGAGAGAGAGAGAGAGAGAGAGAGAGAGAGAGAGAGGGTGTGTGTGTGTATGTATGTGTGTATATAGTTATCTGTGCGTCAGTACCTGAAGTAATCAAAAGCTGTGGAGTAGATCTTCTCTCGGAGGACGTTCCTAATGGTGGAGTTGGTGACCACGTCCGAGTGCAGCAGAGCCAGGCCCAGTGTCAGCAGCCTGCGGGACATTACACTTGTTGTGACACATTAACAACATTTCAACTATTGACTAAAGCAAGGAAGCCATCCTTTTTATACAACACTTATAATACTAATAATATTCTAATTTGCGTGTGTGCGTGTACCTGAAGCGGGGTCCGATGGCGGCCACGTGACGGTTCAGGCTGCTCTTGTTTCCGCCCACGGTGAGAGACAGCGAGCGCTGCAGGAGGCTGCCGAAGATCTCCACCTGATCCGCACTTGAGTACTTTGCTATTTCAAACCGCTGCACTAGAAACTACGAGGAAAGGGGGGAGGAGTATGAGGCCTCTCGTCCACTTACAGTGCTTCGTTCGAGTCCTTCACAACGATGGCGGGTTTGAAGGTCTGGGCCGTCCACAACCTTCAGACAACTGCCTTAATGGGTGTATGTCTAACAACGTCGTTGAAAAAATCTTGAAATCTACTTCCTGTGTAGGATACCCTCTGAAGGTTTAGGCCTCTTCGGTAGATGGGTTAATGGGTACGACACTGGAGGAGAACCTCTGGAGATTTAGCAAGCGAGGAGTGTAAACGCTATGGAAGGACTATCGGGACGCAGCAGAACGTGTGTTGGGTGTCTTCAAGGTGGAACGTGACACGAGAGACTCACGCATACACACAGCGTAGGGCAGTGGCTCACCTCAATCCAGATGTAGTGAGGGGTGACATCTGGAGGGCAGGGGACAGGCTGGCTCTCCTCGGAGGCCGCCAGGGGGTCGGCCTCCACCTGGGCGTCTGAAAACAACCCCATCTTCAGCTCCACGGTCATCTGCCACGCTCCCGCCATCTCGCGCATGAACTACAACAACAACAACAACAACAACACAACAGAAAGAGAGAAAGGGGGGATTGACGTGCATGGATGCATCGATATTAGGGACGGGAATCGGCAGGGACCTCATGATATGATATTACAACCATTTTTGTATTTGCGTATGTATTGTGATTCTGTAAATTCTGGGATACAATAATATTGTTTCCTCCCAAAAGTTAACTTAAATGACCGTTTATTTCACCACCAGGTGTGATGGCGATTAGTCATTATTCCAAAATCAAAATCGATCCACTTGTGACATCACAAATGTGTGTCCGCGAACCACATACGACGGCTCGGCCGACTCCGGCCTCACACTTTAAAGGGCCTCTAAAAATAGGGGGCCTCTTTAAAGCCAGAGGAGGTGAAGCGAGGCACTACAAAGGGTTGGTATTCCTACAGGAACTTCGATCCCGGCGTGCGCTGCCAGCAGCCACTCCCAGCAGGCGATGGCCGTCTCCATGCCGTGCTCGGTGAACATCTTGATGGGGGACCAGCAGAGGTGGTGCAGGAGCTGGGGGTCAAAGTCTGGTGGAGCAGCGAAAAACACATTGAATACATTGAACGTGCACTGTTTGCATTTGGTACAAAACATAAATGTAGCTATGAATAAATTGTATATACATTTGAATCCAAAGCGTCTTACAATACCCATGCTCAAGTGTACCGTGTGCATACACTCGAGCACGGGTGGCCCCCAGTGGGAATTGAACCCTTAACCCAAGCAGTATACTATATGCTATACCAGTTGAGCTAGAGCGGCCCAAAACATTTTGAGAACACCTATTTTATAAAACATAACCAAATAGCGAGGTGAAAAGAGATGGGAAACCTTTGGTGCTGATGAGCAAGGCAGCGAGTTTGAACATGGCCTCTGTGAAGGCCTCGGGCTGCCCGCTGTCCAGGGCCTCCGCCATCAGCTTCACCATCAGCCGGCTGAGGTCCGAATGACCCCGCATCGCCTGGGAGAAGTGGATCATTCCAGCTACCTGAGGAGAACAAAGAAAAATCATGCATGAAATGAAAGCAGGAAACACATTTAGTATTTGCATTTAGTATTCAGTGATCGGTGTTGGTTATCGCTTACCTCTCCAGCGTATCTGTTCCTGAGGTTAAGAGAGGCCATGAAGTTAGAGTAGTCCTTCTTCACACAGGTGGGTCTTTCGGTGAGTTGGGTGGACTATAGGAACAAGGGGAGGGAAATAATGCATAACAAATAGAGAATAACAATGTGGTGTCCCACAGGGCTAAATTCTTGGGATCCTTCAGTTCCTATACAGTTGTATCCATTGTTGTACAATTTATTACTACTACCATTATTAATTAAATAATTTTACAACACTAATAATTACATACAGTAGTCTAACACAAGGTTCTCTCAGATCATTATAATTGTAATCATTACGTACCCCCAGTGTTGTGCTCTGTCTGTTGTATCCAGCAAAGTGCAGTATACTCTCTGTGGCCATGGCAAGGCCTGTGTGCTGGGAGAGACCCGACACCCAGTTCTGATGCTTGTTCAGATACTCCTAAAAAGAACATAAGATATAACAGTAGTTATACATTTTTAAAAAATCACCAACAATTTAGGATACAAGCCCAACTTTAAATCCAATAGTGTGCAGCGTTAACTGTGGCATCCAAACCAAAACTAAGTCATTAAAACAAAAATCCTAGTACGCATATACATATTTGGACGTGTACCTGCAGGTGGGATTTGGTGACAGACGGCGCCCATTTCATAGCTTCCTTCAGGATCTCCCCGCAGCGAGCAGCAAAGTCCTTCACGATGCTCTAGAAACCGTAGATATGTGCGTTGAACATGGTGTGTTTGAACTGACACAACGGTCACATCTCATCTTTACACGTCATTTCATATCAATTACAACAACAAAAAAATACTCGTATTTCACGAATGAATAAATATGCCATGGGCCTTATTCACCTCATGGCCATCTTGGTTCTAAACGCTAGCTGGGTGAGGGAACTGAATGCGGAATTCGAAGTTTGTTCACCATGGAACCAAGATGGCCGCTATAGGTGAATAAGGTCCTTTTAGTGGACATTATTATCCAAAGCATCGTGCAATACCGCGAGCGCATACATTCTTAGCATGAGTGGCCCCGGTGGGAATCGAACCCTCAACCCTGGTATTGTGAATGCCACGCTCGAGCTAGTCAGTAAGTGTCCAACCAACCTAAGAGATTCATAATAGTGGAAAAAGAGATAACAAGCATACCTCTCTGGCTTCATATGTATCTGGTACGGTGATCCTGTAGGGTGTGTCTGGGATGTCGTAGTACGGTTGATCTTTATGAATGTCCTAAAAAAACAGCAAATCGGCATCCATGTTGATGTCATGTTTGAACTGTCCATTGTCCAAGAAGAAGAAGAACTTGTTTGTTCAGTGGTGTGACTTACTGCGCTGAGGGAGAGGGACAGCGTCTGCAGGATGTCCAGCATGGTCCGTAACACTCGGCCACTCCACAACAAGTGAGGGAAACTAACGGGGGGAAGGAAAGAAAGAAGAGATTCATTTTATATCCCCTGAGCAGGCTTCCAGCACGATCCGTGTTAAATAAGTGCCGTGGTGTACGACAGTGTAGCGTACGTCTCAGCGAGGCCAGACAGGTACTTGTCCGCCACCCTGCGGATCCTCTTGTGGATGTGGTTGAAGTTGACCAATAGGAACTGGGCGTGGCGCTCCAGCTCCTCCTCGTGGGCTTTGGTTTTGGCCTGAAAGATGCAAAGTAAAAAAAACAAGTAAACTGGTTGTCGGCTTTAATTCTGAACGTCATCATCCATGTGACCAATGAACCATGTGACCAATGAACACTCGTTACTTTAATCTATCCGGCAACTCATGCGGATAGATGGATAGAGACAAGGTTAAAAACTAAAGTTATCCTTTAAGGCAGAAATTTTAAAATCTTAAAATTATACGTTTATACGTATAATTTCTCCATACTTTGTCAGCCATCATGTGCAGGAACACTTCAAAGACTTTGTCGCCGACGGCGATCACACACTGCATCATACCTGGCCAGGTAAACACAAAACCGTTGAAAATAAGTCAGACATTCAAATTAGTCTTTCTTGTAGCATAACATTAATATTATTCAACGCCTACCAGATTTGTCCTTCTGTATGGCTCGGTCCTCAAAGTACCGGAACATGACCTGGAACCGATCCGAGTCCAGAGCACGCAGCATCCTGGTAAAAAACAACAATAAGAACAACAAACAAACAAACAAACAAACAAACAAACAAACAAAGAGATATATTTTATTAGCCCGGAGATCTGTATGTCAAAAATGTACAAATTTCACGGACATGGAACGTCAACTTTTGGATCACATTCAGATCGATCAAAACGTTGACATTACTTTCACACACGTACACGAAGTAACCACCCAGATCTACAAGTAAACATTTGGCAACATCCAACCGGTGGCCCCTGCACACGTCCGGTAGGATGTGCGCGTGTGTCGTCTCCCGTTACCTCATGTACTCCAGCCTGTAGACGGACAGCAGGTAGGTGGACATGGCGAAGTCCAGCTTGTTGATGAGCGCGGACACCTCGGGCGGGGGGTCCAGCAGGTTGATGATGGTGCTGCGTAGGTCGTTCAGCTCCCCCTGAGACACCACGACCCACCGGGGGGCAGTTCATTAAATAGCCAAAATAGGTTGTGCGGTACACAGGTTTTAACAGCTAGTGAAAACAACAAGGTGTTAGTGTTTAGTACTCCTGAAGTCGGTTGTCAAGGAGACCAGGGTGACACCAGCTATCCTCCGGTTGCCAACACGACCCTGATCTACCGTGTGCACGAGGGAGTGTGTGCAAGTGTGCACGAGGGAGTGTGTGCGTGTGGAACCGTGTGCAAGTGTCTGCGTGTGTTTTTTCTTCTTTTTACCGCAGTGACGGTGTCGTTCTTGAGGGCAGAGTTGTACTGCAGCTCCGAGCGGAGAGGCTCTCCGCTGGGGAAGGTGAGGAGCGGGGACTTGGTGGCGATCTCACACACTCCCTCGTACCACTCCTCTGGCCAGAGACCTGGGGAACACACAGGGAACACAGAGCATATAACCTATGAAATACAGAGCATATAACCTATACAGAGCTGGGTGTCGAACCCAGTACCTTTCAGCTGGGAGTCTAGCACCACAACCACTACACTATCCCTCCCCCTCTATTGCAATAAATAACTATTACAATAAAATCACAATAGTGTTCACAATAATGAACTTGCATTCATGTCCATTCATGTCCATTCATGTCCATTCATGTCCAACACTCACAAAAAACAAGGCACACAGATCAAGGAAACACCATAGGGAGTATAACATCACAACAGGGCTCTCTACCTGATCCCTCCACAGCGAAGCCCATGACAACGGAGTAGAGCCAGAAGTCCCTGAACAGCTTCTGGAGGCGGGGCTTCGCTTCCTTGATTGGTGGCAACCTCCTCGTCAACTACAGACACCGAAAAGCACACGGGGGAATGTGTTGGTACCCACTCAGGAACAACAAGCTACCGTAAGCACCTCAGCTTAGCTGCTGGACCTCACCGATTGGTCCGGGGAGAGTTGTATTGGGTATTTTCTATTGGGTGGTATAATGTATAATAATAAAATACATGTGCCATTTGCTGGATGCTTTTATCCAAAGGGTCCTACAGTACCCTGAGTGTATAGTATATAGAATGAATGGCCCAAGTGGGAATTGAACCCCTCACTTAGCCAGAGCAATGTTCTGAATGAATGGCCCAAGTGGGAATTGAACCCCTCACTTAGCCAGAGCAATGTTCTGAATGAAGGGCCCAAGTGGGAATTGAACCCCTAACTTAGTGCTTTGACATACCAGTTTGACGTGAACATGACCAATGTTCTGAATGAATGTTGTCCACTCACCACAGCGATCACTGGAATCAACACGCCCAGGTTTCCAGCACTGCTCGATGCCTAGGGGAAAACGAAAGTCGCCCGTCAATACTCTGCGTGCGCTTACACGTGCATATGCGTGTGTGTGCGTGGTGTGCGTGCGTGTGCGTACGCGTACGTGCGTGTGTGCGTTATAAAACAGCGAGCGTGGGTTCGGTACTACCTTCAGCGCGGGCCCCTTGTCGGCGGCCCTCTCGCTGGCCCTCTTGCCCTCCAGGCCCAGCTGCACGAACAGCTCCAGCAGGTTGACCAGCAGCTCGTCCACCATGTGCTCCGCCTGCAGGTTGGCCGCGATGTTGGCCAGCGCGTTGATCACGGCCAGGGAGCAGTGTCTGCACAGCCACGACAGTCGTTAGCTCGCGTTCGCACCATTTGTCTGCCGCTCTACTTGTAGCCAATGTCAATTTGCCAATACCCCTTGCTAGATTGTTTTTTTGTCACCAAAATCCTAACAAAATCTGTTTACAAAACATATAAAGAAGGAAGAGAGGGAGCTGGATAAATACGTTATTGATCCCTAAGGACATTTAGAAGCAATGCCAATTTACAGGACAGAAGAGAAAAAGAAGATAGAAGACAACAGAATAAATAGCTAATAAATCCTGGATCACGGTTGTCGTTTCACAGAGCTATGTAGGCGAGGGCGCCTGTTGTCAACGTCGTCCCCGTCGTGCGTGCCGTGTACGTGGCGGCATCTACTCTCCCTTTAAGGGAAGCCCATGTGACTGCCAGGGAATTTCATTGGGCTTTTATTTGTCCTCTCTCTAGGTCACCTAGTGACACACTCAATAAAACAGGAGAGTCGTTGCAGCGAGACCCGGCCAGTGGCGGTGCGTCACCTGTATCCGTGGTCCTTGTAGTCTTTGGTCGAGTAGACCATGGAGCTGGCCTTCACACTGATCTGCTGGAACAGGTTCCACACTTCCTGGTAGATGTATTGCTGGAGGGAGGGAAAGACAGAAAGAAAGACAGAAAGAAAGAAAGATCAACTAGTTACGTAATATACAATTGTATCCATGGCTACCACGTTGAGGATTGAGGAATTTTACTCAGATACTAGAAGTACAACTGTGAGCTACTTGTACTTTTACTCTGCTTTGTAACTCTATATTGGAGTACTTCTACTTTCACTCCACTACTGTGGAAGAATGTATAACTCTCATAATACTATTAGTTTACTTTACATTTACTTTAAAGGTTGAGTCACTCTCAATACCTCCTGTTGCACATGCTCTCCAAGCTCAAAAGGCTGCAGTCTGTTCTCAGCTTCCTATTTTATAGTTCCTCTTCATCCTGCGATTAAGTGATGACTACTATCCTACGTTCCTCGAGAAGTTACACCATTGCTACTAACAATGACCTATATTACAAAGTAAATATTTGTTGTTTTTTACTTGGCTACATGTACCTAACCCTGGGCCATGGGTAGTATTTAGCTAACATCACAATTATTCTAATTTATTAACTAAGTAATTAGCACTACTACACTACTATATACAAAATAGGATCTACTGACGTTGCCCGTTATGACCATGCAGCCCAACTGGTCCACGATGAGCACGTCCAGCTGGGAGGGCGGCTGGCAGAACTTCTGCTGCAGGATCTGCAGGATGGGCTCCATGACCCGGGGGGTGTCCCTGAGGGCCACCGCGATGTGGCCCAGGGCCCGGATGGTGTGGTCCGGGATCATGTGGGCGTCCCTGGAGGAGAGAGGATGTATGAAGCAGGTGTGGACACTACACCCCCCGATAGACACTTGGTCCTCACCTTCCGGTCCACTGCCCTGTCAGTGTATATGTCTGCATGTTTGTATGTTGTGCTTGCATCGTGTTACGATTGATCATTGGGGAGGGGCTGCGCTATGGCGCGGGTTGTCTGTGTGTTTGTTTGTTTGTTTCCTGGTGGTTCTGCTCTGGGTTTATTGCATCCAAAAATCTCTATTCTTCTATTTACCTCGATCTCCACAAGTGTTTTATGATCAGATGTGTAGTATAACACGATCATTCTGAACTTTGAAATTCTTAGGACGAGGCAAGGGTCATCTACCTACTAACTACACAAATAGAAAATGTCCACGAGCTGAGAATGTTGGCATCTTTTGATTAATTAATTGGCATCCGAGTACCGCTTTAATTAATTAATTGGAATGAGCACCATTATAATTAAACCTTAATGCACAGCAGCTGTGCTAGACGGGAGAACTAAGGAGTGGTTTAACATGGTAAATGTTAAATGTTCTCCCAGCGGCCATTATTTCATTGATCTATCTGCAATAAATAGATAGATCGGCAAACTTGCCAGGGGGAAATTAATTTGCCAGCACACAACAGAGGAACAAACACACAACCTCATAACATCGTGCATTTTCATGTTCTCAATTACTTGGAAATTTCACACCGCCAAAAAGAATGTGCTTTACAAGCACAGACATTCACACAGTACTTTGGCCAACTTGACTGTTGTTTTTAAATGTGCTTCACAAATAAATATGACTTGCCAAAAAAGGTTTCGTATTTTCTCATCTCTGACTTGCTGTAACTGGGTCAGGAAAAACTCACTATACCTTCACCATTCAATACGTGGGAACCAAAGCAAAGACTTTGGCTAATAATGCTATTCAGAGACTTGTGGTATTATTAGCATGGATACTATCCGCGAACAAAGTTCCTAATGGAAAAATAAAGTTGTTTGATTTGAATTGGTCATACTTTTAGTATTTACATATTTTATGTGATTCTGTGCCTTTATGGACCCAACAGTGGGTTGAAATAGACATGGGATGAAGTGTAGGACCACAGGTCAGACTCAAACCTGGGTGGCTACAAGGCGCCTTGCCTTTACGCGGTTAGCTAGGCTGACTCACTTATCGTTCTCCTGGTAGATGTAGAGGCGGTTGGAGAGGCTGGCCAGGAAGGCTTCGACGATGACGCTGTCCATGGTCAGACCTGCCTTCAGACACCTGGAGAGAGAGGAGAGGAGAGGAGAGGAAGAGGGGAGGAGAAGAGAAGGAGAGGAATAGGAAATGGAGAAGAGTAGAGAGAACGAGGAAAGGAGGAGAGAGGAAAGAGGAAAGGAGGAGAGAGGAGGGGGTGAAAAACAGGTCAACAGCGCACAAACAAAACACACAGTAGAATAGAAACCATGTATTTTTCCAGCTCATGCTCTCTGTATATATATATATATATATCTCCTCCTCACCTGCAGATGTTGTCTATGGAGATGTCCCTCAGCTGCTCGTACATGGAGGGCTGGCTGCTCTTGATGGAGGGGGAGCCCAGTGTGGACTGGGAGTGTTCATTGGTCACGTGGATCTTTATCTCCCCACCGCCTGCCAGTCGGATACATTCAGTCATGAATGTAGGTAGGATGTAGGTAGGTAGGGGTTAGGGCATCTTGCTCAAGGGGGGGCCTACGGGTTAGGTGTGTGTGCGCGTGTGTCCAGTTGGGTACCTGAAGTGTACTGGCTGTGGTATTTGTAGAGTTTGACCAGAACAGGCGAGGGCACCACTAGGAAATCCCTCAGGGACGTGGTGACCGAGTGGGCCACCACGGGGAAGCGCTCGCAAAGACGTCCCAGCCCCTGAAGCAAAAACAAACTATTATTAAAATCATACGCAGGAGCCAGAGTGAGTACAAGTACTTTAATGGTCCCGAATACTAAACAGCATGCATGTCATTAGGCGTGTCTCGGGGCATGTCACTACATTTTTCCGATTTAAGTCATTTTATCCAAAGTGACTTACAGTGAACTCCAGCTCCATTACATTATCATACGGTATCAGCATTAAGGATGCATGTAGGTGTTCTTGCACGAGGATGCCTGCAGGTTAGGCTGCGTACTTTGGGGGAATCGAACCCAGTATATTTATTTGAATTTAGCCCTCAACGCTGGGCAGAGGAACTGTGTTGACGCTCGCTCGTTGCTACCTGTAGACAGCAGATGAGGAGAGGCATGTGGGCGATGATGACTTTGCTGGACGTCTTGGACTGGAGCTTCTCCGACAGCTTGGTGCACAAGTTCTCGGCTCCTGGTGGGAGAGAAAACCAGGAAAGAGGAGCCGAGAGAAGGTGGATTTATTTAATACGCAGAGGCAACTCAAAGTGCTTTGAATCACGCATTATACACAGAGGATAGTCGTATATGAAAAATAATAAAATACCACTCAAATCAATCGTATAGATTGTGATGTGATATTTATAAAACATTGTATTTTTTTCTTTTATTCCTACCGCTGTTGTTTGTGTAGAATACATTCAACTTCTCTATGTGCAAAATATGCTCTACGAATAAAGTTTGGTTTGATTTGACAACGGCTTTGTTGTGTTTCATCGTCGCAATTCATCACGTTTAAACAGGGCTAAGACGGACCTCACATTGACACGTAAACCACCATGGGCGATTTTTTATTTTTGTGTTTATGCGGCATACATCCAACTTCTCCCAAAATGTGCCCTATGAACATTAACATCTAAAACAAGGACCTTTGAAGTTCCCACAAGTCCATGTGAAAGGTGATCAAAGGTGGGGTGGGGGACGTTACCCTGTTCCTCGGTGACGGCCCACACCATGAGGTCCACGCAGGCGGCGTTGGCCTGGCAACGCAGCTTGAGGGGGCTCAGGTCACTCTGCAGGTGCTCCACGTCGTGCAGGATCCTCTGCAGCTCCGACTGGCTGCTGCTGAACTGCTCCAGCACAAAGTCGTGGACCTCCTTCACGTAGCCCGTCTGGAGGTCTGGAGACGGACGCACGTTGTCGTCAAGGCATTTCAATGACAAAACAAAACCGTAAGACTTAAAAATAGTCGCTTTCAATAATATTTTTTATAATAATAATATTCCTAAATGTAACATATTTGAACGCCAAAAACACAAGTAAATATAGACCATAGACACACTATAGTTCCTCTGGAGCTCAGACCT
Organism: Mora moro; assembly: GCA_900303205.1. NCBI lineage: Eukaryota > Metazoa > Chordata > Actinopteri > Gadiformes > Moridae > Mora > Mora moro. Next base: position 11,972 of record OMNR01036602.1, read on the forward strand.
TTACTGCTTTGCCCTAACTTAATGTTTCCCGTGATGCAACACTGAAGGGGAGGTGTCCATACCTTTCAGGTTGTACAGCGTGTCTCTTAGCATTTTAAAGATGGCCACATACAGGGGGTCGCTGAAGGTTTTGTAGTACAGGTGAAGACCTGGGTTCAACTAGAAAGATGTGAAATGAAATGATATGGCATTAGAACTATAGACACAAAAACTAGATTTGAACATACATAACAATACTTTACTGATCCCAGACAGGAAATACAGGGAAAAAAACATACCTCCAAGAGTTCTGCCAAAGTGCCATCCAGTGTTTTCAGAAAGGACTCGGAGACAAACTGTTCGACCTAAACAAATCAAAGCAAACGTTAAGAATTTAAAGAAACATTTTCAACAGACTTAAGAACATATAAAGTGTATATATGTACATATAAAGTGTACGTATAATATATCGGAATATCGGTAAACATCGGTGGTGTCATCGTTAACATCGGAAGAGCTTTCATAAATACTGGAAGCAGTTAAAATGAATATCGGAAGTGTCATCGCTAATATGGGTAGCGTGTGTGCGCACGCACCATGTGCAGCAGCTGTCGGAGCATGTCCAGCGGGACATCAAAGTCCCCGGGGCTTTTCCCGGTGAACAGCGGGGAGACGGAGAAGCTGGAGCTGATGGTGGAGAAGTAGTACTCGGGGTCCACCGCGCTGCCGTCCGGAAGGTAGGACCCTGAACACGGCGAGGCGAACACATGTACACTTCAGGTCAGTGATTTCATGCATGGATCTGTCGTCGGGGAGTCAAACACCCCCTAACCGCGAGACTATTCCTGTCCATCGAAACTTGACTCGGCGAAGCACTTTCGAATTTTTTGTAGTTGCTCCAATATTGATTGTATGCTTTGAGCGGTCCACAGCCTCACCCGTAAAAATCGCTCTGGATTACAGGGTCTGTCGACCAAATAACGGTCAACGTCACATATAGTCTCACCTTCGAAGTAGGGAGCAGAGGGGTCTGTGGGAGAGCTGGGCATTAGACCCACTTTTTCTGGACTAGCCTGGGGAGAAGAACACACATCATATTACTCGAAATCCACGTAACCAACTCCCTCTTAGTCCCAAATAATACTCCTGGTAGTGCTGATAAGGACAGACCTGTGGTCTGTGCAAGCTCAGTGCATTTGTTATACAACAAAATCTACACTTTCCATTTGTCGATGTCATTCATTCAGTGTCACTGTATATATTATTTTGACGATCCCCACTTGGCGGGATCTTATAGCAATTTCATCCATCTCTAAAAAGGCAAATCTCTCCCCTCGTGTTTGTCTTTACGAAAGCAGTTATCGGTAAATACCGAAACGGCGCGCAAAAGATATCACAACCTCTCTCGTAGCAGTACAGAAGCACATCTCACGTGCTCGTCTGCCCCGGGAACAAACAGACAAACATGCGTGCACGCGTGCGTGCGTACGTACCTGCTGGGACGACGAGCCCTTGCGCTTGGCCGAGTCCCCCTGGCACACGGTGAGGAAGGAGCTGGGCAGGATGGAGCGGAAGTCGCTGAAGGAGCGGCGTCGCGTGGCGTCCC
>OMNR01036603.1:0-12880 GCA_900303205.1 Mora moro
AACGTGAATAATGCAGGCTGACTGGGGGGCAGTGGACACCAGGGCAGGCCAGGCACTGACCTGAACGGGAGGCAAAATAATAAACAAGTCAAGTAAATAAGAACTCAAACCGCGGTGAACCAGGCGTGAGAGTGAGCCCATGCTCTTCCCCATGAAAGATTATTTTGTTATTGTCCTGTACGAGCAAGCATACGTTACATACGAGTATCATTGAACGCCGAAAATGTATCCAGAGACATTTGAAATGCTTGTACTGTTTGTGTCAACAAAAACAGTATCACTTTAGTTTAATATATGGCTTAGGTATGGATTCGATTTTGTATTCTTTGTATTCTACGGTAGCTATAACAATATCCTATTTACAGCTGATATCAGATATTATTACTATATTGTGACATCCCCCTAGTCTCGCAGAACCGGCCATTCCATGCAGAAAGTCTGAGACACAGCGTTGATGAACTGTGTCAAGAACCGCCTACTTGTCAGGAAGACGTCTTGATTGACAAGCCCGACCAATCACGGACTGTACACCGGGAACAGTACTTAAAAAGTAAAAACAGACCTGTGGTGAAGCAAACTTCATTTCAAATTCAACAACTGCTCAGTGGTCTACCAAAAATACAGTACTGGCGGACTGAATACACCCATGGTTGTAAATATCAGAATAAACCTAATTCAAGTCGTCAGTTCTGTGATCGACAGATGCTGACAGCCAATGAGAATCATGTCTAGAGTTTACCTCAAGACGCTACACGACCCAACTCCCTCTCTGTATCAGAGTTCAGGACGAGTCACATGACGACGTAGTGCAACTCAACGGAAGAGGCTGAGACTACGGCATCCCCCACCTGGTGGCGGTGGCGGTTCACCGGAGGGTTTGGTGGGCAAAAAACAGAGAGGAGGCTCTCTTGTGCTTCACCCAGGGGTCCTCAGCGCCCTCTGGTGGCCCCACCCAGAGCTGCAAGCGTCCTCCTCCTCCTCCTCCCTCAATCAGTGGCTTTGCCGCCCTGGCGGCCACCTTTGTTATTCCTGTGTCGTGGCTGCGTGACGCAGTGCTACGCTAGACCCAGCAAACCCCCCCCCACCCACCATCATCCTGGAGCCCTCATGTGCTTTTGTTTGGTCTGTGTTCTCGTGTTTTGTTTACGTATGGATGTGAAGCAAATCAGGCGCCTCATTTGTTGTTGGCTATACATGAACGGGTATATCATCTGACACAAGCACGCACACACCAACACAAGTCGGCTCTGTTTTAGTATCGTAAAAAGCATTTGGATACGCGATTGTCGTTGAATTGAGGGCATAACCCGGGACACCATATCAGCTGAATATAAATCACCAAATACCCTGTGAAAAAATGTACCCTCGTTGGCAAGGTATGAAAGAGAGAAACGAAAGAAACGTGAAAGAAGAATCGAGAACAGCAACAACAACAACACACGTAAACAACATGCTAAACGCACTAAGACGATGAAATGAACAGGCAAGGCTCAGCGCTGCTTATGTTGAGTTCTCCAAAAGACCCTCGAGGAACCCGCTCGATAGAAGCCTTCTCACGGCTGGCCGGCCGCCGGGCGGGCGGACCGACCGGACGGAGGTGCATGTGGTGTGAGCCGCTGTGAAAGCAAGCGGCATCTAAGCTCTTTGTGCTCATTAAGGAGTCGGCAGTCCCCTCCGGGCACAGACCACCCCCGTCCCCCCGTCCTCGTCCCGAGTTAGCAACAGTGGGTCATGGGTCATGAAGATGGGGTCATGAAGATGGGGTCATCGGCCCCATCGACATCCTCCGAGATTCTTTCAGAGTGTTTGTTTGTGGACCTACTGCCTTGTTCCTGACCCTGACCCACAGTTTCAGTCTCTGCACACGACACATGTCGGCCTCTCGTATCAATTGGGGAGATCGGGACGCTATGGCAGCGTGCCGCGATTGTAAAACTCACTCAATACCATAGTTGTCTGGGATGGCTACAATGAAAATGATTATTTAAATGGCATTTAGTTAGTTAGGCCTAAGCGTTTGATTTTTAGTAGTCAAGCCTATGGTGTTTTGCCTCACTTCAGAATGTAGTCTCACAAATCAGACATTAGATTAATATCTAAAGTCTGATGGCAGACTAGCTGAAATCTGGGTGCATGGGGCGTTTTTTTCGACCAATCATGTTGTTGGAGGCAGGGATCTGTAAGCGCCTAATTAGACTTACACAAACTCGGCCAGCAGTAGTAAACTGTAAAAAAAAAAAAAAGAAGAAAACAACAAAAGGTCTGTAAAGGTTTCAAATCAACACCGTGTAGACTGGCCACTGTAGAGATACACTTATTAAACCCCCCCTTCTGAAAGCGTCATGGACTCGCACAAATGAGTTTCTCTTCAGTAGAATATCTCCGTAACGAAGCAGGAAACAAGGCGTAACTCCGCCGCCTGCAGCTTCTGGTTTCCGACCTGGGTGCCGCTTTGCTGTAACATAGTAGGACCGCTGGATCCGAGAGTAGTCTGAATGGAGTTCGATATGAAGATTCGTAGTGTTGTATTGCCCCCTACAGGCAGTATAGTGAAATGCAACCTGTGACAATGGGTGTACTGTTGATGTTTCTTGCGCATGCTATCATCCATACGCGGTCGAGAAGCCATGCCCACGTATATCTTGCATACAAATCATTCCGTATGCACTGGACAGGGATGGGGACTTTATCATAATTTCTGACGTTAACATTTGGCTGACGCAGAGCTTTTTCTCTCCGCTTCATTTTCAATTTCACATCTCATCTCTCATTCTAAATCCAATCTGACAAACTACCTGATTATTCAGATTTTTGTCTGAAATAAGCTTTCATGGGTGTGCTACGTCATGTTTTGTGATGTTTTTGTTTTCACTTCATTCCTTTCATTCCTCCTTCATGCAGGAGTCCCTAGACTACACCAATGTCCAGGAGCTCAAGTATTTAGACATGGTGTTCTGCGAAGCCCTGCGCCTCTACCCTCCAGGGTTCAGGTACAGTGCCTGCCTGCCTTGATGTTCCCTTGGTGTACATACAACACTACACATATCCAACACTAACTTGCAACACAACACTAACCGAATCAAACACCATTATGGACGTTATTTTGGAGCGACGGTCTTCTGGCTTGTTTTCCTAAGGTATGGCCGTACTGTTGACGAGGACTGTGCGATAAGTGGCCAGCTCTTCCCTAAAGGAGCCACAATAGAGTTCTCCATAGGCTTCCTACATTATGATCCAGAGCACTGGACTGAGCCAGAGAAGTTCATCCCGGAGCGGTGAGCCACCGTCCTTCTGCCTGAAAGCTATGCAGTATTTTGACAGTTTCTTGTGGGATTTAATGACATTTTTCCCAGTGTAGTAAAATCCAATGCATTCACAAGTGGTCTTTCATACTGGTTTGGTATCGAGGGGAATCGTCAAAGTGCAACACGCCAACTTGTGCCCTGTACTAAATGGAATCCCCCCCCCCAGGTTCACAGCAGAGGCCAAAGCCAGCCGGCATCCATTTGTGTACCTTCCCTTCGGAGCGGGGCCTCGGAGCTGTGTGGGGATAAAGCTCGCCCAGCTGGAGGTCAAGATGGCCCTGGTGAATGTGCTCCGCAGGTTCAACCTTGTGGCCTGCTCTGAAACACGGGTAGCTTGAAGCTCTATGAATTTTGGGGTTGGGTTACGGGTGCTTGAGATATAAAAAAAACAAATGAACCCTTTGCACCGAGGCGTCGTTGTAGGGCGAACACAGGTGTCGCTCGTAATACTATTTATAGGTCTGCTCCTTTTATGTACCGGGGCGCGGGAGTAGACTTATGACGTAGACTCTGTGATGATACCACCGGGTCACAGTGATCCCATTGAAAACGGAGAGGTAGAATTGGGTTGAAACAAACATTTGAATCTACAAAATGCTTTTATTAAAATAATAAGGTCTGTGCTTTTCTTCATTGCTCGTTATTTGAAAACTCAAGTTAGTAACGCAGTGTAGTATATATTGATATTGGGTGTTAGGTCACATATTGGGTACATTTGCTACTGTGGTCTTCAGATAACACTGTGACTCTGTGTTATCTGTTACTCACACTGTGTGTGTGTTGTGTGTGCTTTTTCTTGATACAGGTCCCTCTTGAGTTGAAGTCTGATGTCACTCTCGGACCCAAGAATGGCATATTTCTAAAGATCACTAAAAGAGATCTGAACAGAAGCTGAGGAAAGAAGCAGTGGTCCATAATGAGTTCGTACAAAGTCTTGAAAGTTTGGAAAATACTTAATTTTAACTTTTTATGTTTTCAAGGAATATGCTTGGCTTTGAATATACTCCTTGAAAAAAATGCTTTGGTTTTTCCAACATAATCTGGCAATCAATCATGTAAACCAAAAATCGTTTAATATTTGAAATGAAACGATCCTGCCACCATATTGGACCGGCCCGGAGCTCGATCGACTGACACGGGCGCTGAAATGAAAAGTGGGCGTTGTTCAGTTTCTGCTCCGTCGTCACGAGGGCGACCCTCTGCTTGAAGGTAGCCAGCTAACTGTTGTACCTGCTCGTCAGCTTCTGGAGAACTGGTGGATTTTGTCACGGCTTTAGCAACATCATGCCAGGCTGTCGTTTTAATGGCGACATGGCTGGCTAACGAAACATATAAACGATGGTGGCTTTTCGGAGAGGAAAGGAAGGCGTACTACTGCGCCCCCTGCAGGAAGGGGATTGACCTGTATATACCATCATAGCTAGATAAGTCCTCTGTTGATCCCTTACTCTGGACATTAGCAAGCATTAAATAATCATGATCAAAACATACAATCAACGTGAAATATGAACAGCTGGTAAAAAAAATACACCAAGTGACGATATACATTGATTGCTGTGGGTACAAAGGAACACTGTAAACTGTATTTCTTTTTTAAAATTGTATTTATTGTAACAAATTTGATGTTAAAGGCTTCGAGAGTCTGGACGCTTGTGGTTTAGGTACCATTAAAGTGCTTGAAATGTGCTTGAATTTTACTCTTAAAAAGCTGTACAAACCCTGTATATAAGGCTTTTTACTATTACTATTTAGTTATTAGCAGACGCTCTTATCCAACAGCATCTTTCAGTGAATAATTCAGATCCAAGTCCTTAAGGAGCACGTAGTGGTGAGGCATAAGGCACAAGGGTGCCAACAGGTAGGCTGCAGACATTGGTTGAGATCTACCTAATCACCACTATCCTGCTCCCAGGTTGGGAGTACTGAGGGCTAGTGATTCTGACCATATTATATTACTACTGAAAACCTTCCAGTTGACTGGATTACAGTTGGCTTTTATTGAATTAGCTTCAAGATTATGTTACAAGGGATCACAATTTGTTTCATATACGTTTCACATACCTGTTAACAAATTATCTTAACAGACTTGTGACGAAACAAACGTGACTCAAAACGGCTGCCTGAATAAACCCATGGATGTAAACATAAGAAGTAGAAGAAAAAAAAACCAGTTAGCATAATTACACTCTAACCATTAAATGCATTCCTTTGACTTTGATCAATTCAACATACTACTTCTGCTACTTCTGTCGTTACTACTGCATGCTTATATTAAATGTTACAATAAAGCGGCTAAATCCTAATGATTAAACACTAAAACCCATATAAAAATACTAAGCTACTGTATACAATGCACCCTCAAATTGCAGTTTAGGTAGGACTTTGGCATAGTGAGCAGTACCAGCAGGAACCACCAGCCCAGGCTTCAGGAATAATCAATGATGTACTCCGGGTAAATCTGGTATTTCTCAAAGACCACAAAGATACTGGGATCCCTGGTGTTGTCCACGCAGCTATCGTAGAGGCCTTTGCCGTGGCTCCTGCTCGGTGGCCGGGCGTAGCTGCTGCTTCCCGTGGTGAACTCCCCCACCAGGATGTGGGCGACAAACATCACCTTCCTTGGCCCTCTGTGGATGCTGGCGTACTTGTCTGAGTAGGAGGCGTCTCTGGCGAAGTAACTCCCTGCGGGCGTTGTCACCACCACACATCAGAACAGAAGACCCCCCTCGACCCAATAGGGCAGCATTGTTTTGCAACCGTCTCGCCGTGAGGAGAGATGACCAAACTGACTGTATACTGTACCTTTGCCATATAGTGTGCCATGCACTCCACACATCCTCCAGTCAAAGTTTTGCTCGCAGATGGGCTCCAGCAGATTAGTGTCCGTGCCGTGGAACAGGTGGCGCTCGCACACAGGCTTGCCGCCATTTTTCTCCTTGATCTGTGTCTTTTGCCTGAACACCAAAGAAGAAAAAGTCAAACCTATTCGGATCGATGGATGAATGAACTTTCTTGAGCAGATAAGGAAAAAGGAGAAAGGAATATCATAGTAATATTATTACATAGTGTGTTATTACTACTACGTGGAAATGATGTGGCTTATATATTGCTCTCTCCCAATGACTTGATGACTTATGAGTCATTGCAGAATAATAGTCCATCTTATGGTACTTTTCTCATTTTTTTTTTGTCATTTTAGTAGAGATTTGAACCAGGATCAATCCACAGCGCTACGCAACCCACTACATCACGATACGTTGCAGTACTTTGTTTTGGGGTTTGGTTTTCCTTTAAAGGTTCCTTTAATCCTGATGAAAGGATTCAATCTCACAACAAGTCTTTAGAGGCGTCCGTTACCATTGAAAGACCTTCCAAAGCGACGGGTTCTGTATGCGCTCGATGCTCTTGATCACACTGGTCTGCATGGTGCGCTTGAACCAACCCTGGACCTCCTTGTACTCTGTGGAGTTGCTGGTCAGTGGGATCCGCTGGAAGACACACGGTCACGGTCGTCAGTGCAAACACAAAAACACCGGTTATAAACGTGCAGCGCAATGCAAGGGCGAAGCGGGAGCCGAGGCCGACGCTGTGCGGACAAGAACCTTGTATCCGAACTGAGGCACGGCATTCTTGTCCCAGTTGTCCGGTACGGGAACGGCTAGGGAGGAGGACGCGCTGCTCGGTGCCGAGGTGCTGCCGTGGGAGAGACGAGACGATCGATCGCATTCTCATTGGTCTTAGTTGACGCCGTCTCTCAGATACGACACATCCCACAGTAGTGTTCTCGTTTGATATACGACTAGTGCCACTAGTGATTCACTGGATTCTGTCTAAGATGCATTTCGCACAAACGCACCTGCCACAAATGTAAACAATGGCAATATGGCACTTTTGCCGTTATTTTTTCCAAGTCATTTTGCCAAATGATATCAGTAACGGATGTTTTAGTGAAGCCAGGAGACGGTTACAATGTTTGATCACCCGGACCTGTGTGTCCTTCGAGAGTTGATGCGTAGGTTTGTTCAGGTGCGGGGAAAAAAAAAGGTCTCAATGGAGAATAAGATCAGATTACCCTCTGAGTTTATCCTGCACCTCCTGTGCGGACACAAAGCGTGGGCGTCTGCGGACCTCCCTCTGGGTTCCTGTCTTCACGTTCTTCTGGTACATCTCTGAAACAATGTGGCCAATGTGCTTTAGGGACATCATAGGAAAACACATGTTTATTTTGTCGCCGAGTCACGGAAGACAAAGACAATGAAGAAGCCGTCGTCGTGGCACCTTTGAAGTTGATAATGTAGTCGTGTCTGCCTGCACTGAAACACTCGGTCTCTATTTCTGATAGGTAGACACGCTCCAGAGTTTCAGAGTTGACAGAATCAATTCCTCCGTCGATCTTGCCCACCTATAGACAAAGACACAGCACAGAGTGCAAATGAAATCTTCGTCAGAGTGTTAACATTTTGGCGGTGACATAAATAGTGCGTTCTGAAGATGCGCTGATGATGAAATTGGTGTCATTGGTGTTAAACAAGTCAGACAGGACTGCGGTAGTACCAGGGTTTAGTTAGTTGTTATAGGTGATGGTGGAATGATACCTTGTTGTGGCCGTACTCCACCCAACTCTCGTGGTTGTCCTTCCAGTACCACAGCCAGTCAGTGGTGAGGATGATGTGGTGGGGTTTGGAGACCGAGGAGACCGTGGATAAACGACGCACCGTTTCCCCAAGACGTTTGATTCTATTTTTAGGGTCACAGTAGGCCTTCTCGATGTCCTCCTTATTAGGCATATCAATCCAGTTAAGAGATGTACCGTCTTGGACCTGCCACCTATAAGGCAGCTGGTAGTGCACTCGTACACACTTTTCTGTAAAGAAATAAAAAGTCAACGTCAGCTTATTTGGATTGTTTTCAATGATGCAACGGCCATTTATTTGTGTTTGATTATGTATATGTACATAAAAAATACACAAGGCACTAAACAATCTATTTGTTTCCCATAGGGATGCACCGATCAGGTTTTTATAAGCCGATACCGATCACTGATTGATTTTTACAGTGAAATATAGGCTAAAATTGTCTTTTTTCCCCCCACAAATTCCTTTAAAACTGGGGCAGCCAGGTTTATAAACCCAGTGCTGCCCTACAGATATACAACCTATTAATTTATTGTGGAAGATGATCAAGATCAAATCACGAGATTTTATAATAATATACTAAATTATACTATATATATACTAATTATTTAGCCTAGCTACAGCGGACAGTGCTGTTATAAACTCTAGGTTTCAAGAAAGCCTCGTTTTGCTTCACATTGTAGGAACTATGTTGACATAAGTACTGTACGTAACGCTTCGGTTATGCGTTTAGAGACGTCATTATTTTGGAAATCAGTCTCGCTCATCTTCCATTCGAGCAGCGGAGCAGCCGGTTGGTTTCAGATAAAGCAGAAGGGATTCGCGGGAAGAGAAAAAAAAAAAACTACAAAAACACACTGGGAGAGTTAAGCCCAGTTTTCAGCGAGGTTCAGGCTGGTTATTGCATCCTATAACCGAGATCAACAAAACGGCTATGTCTATGGTTAAGTGTTGCCTACCTTCATAGAGAGGCAGGGCAATTTATAGAGGACTTATGCTAAATGCAGGACAAACATTAATTGTCTCAGTGACTGAACATGATGACGGCGCGTCTTGTCACGTGATCGACTCCTGCAATCTGCAAATTTCAAGTCGATCGGCCGATCACGATCGGTGGCCAATCGATCGGTGCATCGCTAGTCTCCCATGATTTGAGACCCCTGTGACAAAACTGTATGGTAGAATGTGCTGTGTGGTAGACACTACAATATCACCTTTAAAACTGCAGTGTTGGCGAAGAAAGTAGAGACAGATTTCATTACGGTCTGCCTCACTGGCTGGGGGGGCAGCAGTAGCATCACTGGTGGTGGACTTTATTTGCAGGCTTCTGATTGGCAGACTGTCCGCACCAAGATGCCCTAACACACACACAAATGACTTCAGCCTATACGCTATAGTGCGGTGAGCAGATAACAATTTCTAGGTTTTTGATATATGCAGTTTGTATTCCTGATCCTTTACCAAGATCAGGTGGTTGCTGCTTGATGATGAATTTGCAGTGGTAGATCTTGCCCAGGAGTTCTACATTGTCATGGCTGAGACCTCTGCCTTTCAGGATCTTCATCATTTGATCGTTGAAAGAATGTGCCCTCTTACACTTCACTCCAAACTTGCAGTCACCTTGGAGAAAGTGCTGGCAGACATGGAGGTTGGTGCAAGAGGCTGCGAACTTACAGAAGCCGTGCTCACCATTGCCTCTGTTGTAATGTGAGCATATCTGTAGGCAGGGAACAGTGAAGGTCATACACACACACACACACACACACACACACTCAGACCACTTGAACTTTCATTGTTAAAAATGTTAACTATCATGCTAATCTATGTGTTCTGACCTCAGGAAGCAAGTAGTCATCATTTTGGAGTAATAACTGGAAGAGTTGTTTTTCAGACAGATTTTGTAGGCCGGTTTCCATCAAAAGGGCTAAATTGTATTCAGAAGCCAGGTCATGGGAATTTTTGCATTTATTTCTGAAGGAAAGCAATTAGAAACGAAACATGTCACAACAAATGCAAGTTTGGTTATTAAAAAAAACATGTGAGGAATGTGTATCTACAGACTGTATCCTATTGTGGAGTGGGTGTGGTTGATGGCTGGTTTAAGCAGCCTCACCTGACCAGAGACAGCCTGATTTGACTCTGGGGCTGTGAGGCTGCACACCTGCGGTGCATTGGGTGATCAAGGCACACAGGTTAAACCAGCCACCACCACACGCACTCAGGAAGAGCTCTGACGTCAGCATTTATCACCTGCTCTGGCTGTAGCATCTTACCAACACTAATAAAATGGTTTGACAACATCTACCTGTGTCCTGTGAGTCAGAGGAGCACAGCAAAGCAACTGCCACACCTTTGTTGTTGCATTTCGCCTTCAGGGGCGCTCTACTCGGTAGAACATAATCTACTGCATATAATGCTATATATATATAATGTCATCTGGTTTCCTCCATTTATTACACCATCGAACATTGCAGGCTATAGGCTGTATATTATAGCCTATAGATTTACTTTCTATAAAGTACATCTATTCTCTCAAATCGTGCAATGACAGGCCTATCGGTCTGCTCTCCACGTTGAGGAAATGAACTTACCCGAATCTGCAGTTTCCACATATTAAATACCTGCACACATGCAGGCTGTTGCACCCCGGACACTGTCCGGGCGCCGTCTGGCAGACTCTCAGACGCGTTCTGGCCACCACCAGAGTGTTTGGTTTCATGTCCTTGTTCGGTGCCACATATGCATATTTCGCATCGTCCCGCAATACGTTGAGGAGGACCGAATCGTCAACCGTGACACGATTACGGCGAAGCGCTTCTTTAAAGCGCCCGAACACCACGCTTCCTTGGTTTTCGCACAAGGTCTGGAAGATAATTTTCGAAACCGCGTCCGCCATTCTGTCGAGCCCAGCCGCTGTCCTTCCGCGAACGGCTCTCACCGGTTTCAGTCTTGGTGAAACGAAAGTGAAACTTAACTTTAGCCCGTTGTAATGTCTCGTGTTCAGCCCCTGCAACACCAACCAGTGTGCACTGTGGGCTGTTCCGCTCTTACAGTTAAATACAGTCTTACAGTCTTAAGTGAACGCACAAGCAGCAGTTAACACCAAGTTAATAAACACAGACTATAGTCCACGTTTGACACGCGTCGACTCATTTGGACACTTTTATTTGTCAAATAGTTTATGAACACGAGATGTCGCTGCTGTAGTGGTATGAATTAAGCGTTTCTGTATAAACTTGCCTACTGTATAAAATGGTCTCTAGTCACCTAAAAAATGAATAACGTACGTAATCCGTAATCCTAATACGCAATCATGTTTAGTAAAGCAACTCTTACATTCGCCATAGTAAAAGAAATCACAAAATAAGAGAAAACAAACAATTAGGTAGGCAAAATTTTACCATAACCACAGCTCCGATAACTGTCAACAGTTGAAAATTGTTTATAAGTGTGTGTGTGTGTGTGTGTGTGTGTGTGTGTGCGCGCGCGCGCGCGCGCGTGCGTGTGTGTGCGTGCGTGCGTGTGTGTGTGCACGCGCGCGCATCTTATACTACATTCATGGCCAGGAACTTACAATACAAATTTTAATAGGCCTACATCTTGTAATCCATCTTATAATAGGCCTACATCTTATACTACATCCATGGCCAGGCACCCCCATTAGTGGCAGGGACTGATAACTCACCTCACTGCAATTGCCTAGGGCCCCGAGCTGGAAGGGGGCCACGAGGACGGCAGATTGGATTTGTCCGTGTTTGGTGTGTGTGTGTGTGTGTGTGTAGGGGAAGTTCAGCACCGCTCCAAGAGAAATCAGGGTCACGACACGGTAGGAAGGGGTGCGTACGCAAGCAGACTCCTTGTGTCACAGACACTGTCCTCGGCACTCTGCATCACCACCTCTGTGCATTGGACCCAGCGCCGAACCATCATTGCCTTCAAGGCCTTCAGGCGTAGGATTGCTCAGAAATTAAACATTTTTAAATGTATAAAATAAAATGTTATGTCATGTTTAATTATGTTTTTGAGTGCGCCAAATCTCACGTTGGAAACTAAACTAAAATATTATCCAATCAGATTTTATTCTTTGCCATCTCTGTGTAGAAAATGTCTTCCCTGCTGTCTTCAGAATCGCTACTGATTCCCCTCGCTATCACAGTGAGTGGGAGCATAATTTTGGACTGACAAACTAGTTTTATGGAGGGCAAATTGTTGTAGCCTTGTTATGTCACGTCCCACCCTCTAGTGGCAGCTAGGTTCCCTTCCTTCTCCCTGTCTGTTTTGTCTGTCTTTGTGTCGCATGTGTTTGTGGGCGTGTTGGCAGTTCCCAGCTCCTCCCCTGATGACATCATCCACTCCTCCCTCCTGATCAGCTCACACACCTGTGGTTCATCAACTCCTCACCCATCCAGTATTTAAACCCCGGCTTTCCACCCACTCATCGCCAGATCGCTGTTCATTCTAACGCAGTTAGTTTGTTGTCATTCGTAGTATTCTTATACTCCAAGTAGTAAGTTTGATATTTCCACATTGTATTAATTGTTTGTCTTCTACGTTCAGATCCACACTTCACTACCCTCCTGCCTACCAACCAGTCTACCTGCCGACTCGCCCTCATCTACCTGTCTACCTGCCTGCCTGTTCCGTCCGGCCTACCGTCCTCATCTACCTGTCTACCCGCCTGCCTGTTCAGTCCAGCTTACCGTCCTCGTCTACCTGTCTACCTGTCTGCCTGTCCCGTCCGGCCTACCTGCCCTTGTCTGCCCACCATCCTGTTCTGCCAGGTTACCTGCCCTGCCTGTTTCCCTGCCCTGTCTACCCTCTTGTTTGCCATCCTCCTTTCCCTATCCCGTCATTAAAACCCTGTAAACCATATCCCGTTGTCCTGTCGATGTGTCTGCTCTGGGGTCCTGTAATCCGACCGTAACAGCACCAGCACAATAT
>OMNR01036604.1:0-11205 GCA_900303205.1 Mora moro
CCAACCCCCAACCCGCCTATTTCTGTGTTGGACCATGACAAACACATGGTGTGGTGTACTTGTATATTATTTGGATTTTGTTTTATTTGCTCTTTATTTTAATGGCTATTTTTTTCACTTTGAGAATACATGACTATCTTAGACATTAGACTGACAGAAATTAGCTTAACCTTAAGCTGCGTCTTGCATTTGGAAGATCTATGTATTTATAACTTCACATTAGGCCTATCAGTTACGATCAGAAGTATAAGTCACAAGATGTAGCCTATTAGTAGCCTATTTTTCGGTTGAGGGGTTACACAAGGAAAGGCCTACATCGTTTAGTAGGAGATAAGGTAGAATATAATAATAATAATAATAATGGCAAAAGTGACGTTAACCTTTTTAACAGTTGAGAACTCTACTCGCCGCGTATGCTGATGTGTGTCAGACACAACAACACACACACTTATTGTGTTTAGTTTTATATTTTAGTGCCACACGATGTCCTTGATATTAGAAAAAACGCGTTGAATATCAATGTCAGTGATCTAATAGTGTGAAATATTGTCAAGTCTTTAGAACTTCGCCTTCATGGGCATTTCATCTTGCGTTTTTTTATCTCGCACCGGTGGGCGCTCGCGTCCTGTCCTTTGTCCTGTCCTTTGTCCTGTCCTTTGTCCTGTCCTTTGTCCTGTCCTTTGTCCTGTCCTTTGTCCTGTCCTTTGTCCTGTCCTTTGTCCTTTGTATTCAGTTGGTTGCGATCTGCAGCCTCACTGCTAGAGGCCACTAAATCCTACGCACTGCACCTTTAACGTCCACAGTTTTAATATAAACATTCAACGGCTGTCAATAAACAAATGTAATTACAAAAATGGGATTGCAAAATGATTACAGTGGATTGAAAAGTGAGTCAATCGGAGTTGAGTTAGTCGAGTGAATCCAATCCCAAACAAACAACATTAATAACACAGTCCCCCCCTCTAAGCAAAGCCATGAAGAGACCTTTGTAACCCGGTGTAGTTGCACAACACCGTCGACAATGCTGCAACACAAACTGCTTCCCTGTGGAAGGGAAATTAGATATACCAACTCTCTCTCGCCGATTGGCTCGCGGTCTCACCATGACCATAACCAGCCCACCCAGAGAAGTCCTATGGTCCGTTTATTCATGGAGTCATGTAGTCAGTTAGCAGACCACGCTTTTATCCAAAGGGACTTGGAGGCCGAGAACAATCAGAGCATACAAAAACAGTTCATCAATCAAGGATCACGGATGTAAATTGCAAACTGTGCACTAAATTTAATACTACAAAAATGTGGCTTGCGCACATAGTGCGCACGCATGCTATTTGTTGTTATGTTGTGTTGTTATACCATTTCTATTGGAGTCAATGCACCAGAGATCTACTGGAATCACTGATCACACTAAAACCTCTCATGGGGCTGATGGTGCACATCAGCACCGTGCACGTTCACACCAACATAGTGCACCTCACACACCTCAGCACCGCTGCTGGAAAAAATCAGAGGGCAAACACTGAGTACTGTTGTCTCTGTTTGTTCATGACGGTGGTTGCTTTGCTCTTCCCTCCTGCCTCCAGCACGGCATCGTGCCCATCGTGGAGCCCGAGATCCTGCCTGACGGGGAGCACGACCTGAAGCGGTGCCAGTACGTCACCGAGAAGGTGAGTGGCAGTGGGTTCCCATGGCAACCATTGTGTGTGTGTAGTTTGGTAGTCTGATCTGGGTTCCACAGCTACTGTGTAATAGTCTTGCACAATATCTCCAATATTTGATACATTTTGCAATATGAATGACCACAGCATGGCTATAACACAAGATCTGCAGTGTGGGCTCTCTTAGTAATCTATGCTTTGTTGTCCATACAATGAATGAACAGAATAATAACCATGGGAACAGTTTTATCCATCATGTCTCAATCAAAGCCCCAAATAACAAGTGAAGTTCAACAGGAAGTCAAACTCAGCTTCAGCACAATCACTTTAGACTTCTTAATGATATCGTGTCGTGATAGGACAAAAAAGGCCTATGGATTGCCTTGTTTAACTGTATGTGTGTGTCCTTTTATATGTTAAGCGTATTCCCCAGGCCATGTGAATAATGTATTCAACATGACTCCAGGTTCTGGCTGCCGTCTACAAGGCTCTGTCCGACCACCACGTCTACCTGGAGGGAACCCTGCTCAAGCCCAACATGGTGACCGCCGGACACTCCTGCCCCAAGAAGTACAGCTCCCAGGAGGTTGCCATGGCAACCGTCACCGCCCTGCGCCGCACCGTGCCTCCCGCAGTGCCAGGTGAGGCTGACGGACGGCTGGATGATGGACGGATGGGTGATAGATGGATGAATGTAGGGATGGATGATGGATGGATGGGTGATAGATAGATGGATGAATGTAGGGATGGATGATGGATGGATGGGTGATAGATAGATGGATGAATGTAGGGATGGATGATGGATGGATGGGTGATAGATAGATGGATGAATGTAGGGATGGATGATGGATGGCTGGGTGATAGATAGATGGATGAATGTAGAGATGGATGGATGAATGAATGAATGAATACGACTTTGTAGCAAGACATGTAGCTTGCATTTGCATTTGTTGGCAATTTTCTAATAAGAAAACAAAAGGTTTGGCCTGCTTCATTTTGCCATACCTACTTCCCCTAAAGAGTCGTTTGCGTCCTCTTGTGCTGAAAATAATTTCAGCAAATATATTAGCATTAAAACCCATAGTTATCATAATTAATGAAGTCTTATTCAAGAATCCAACCGATGACATTGATGTATGGTAATTAAAGATAGGATATCACACTTAAAAAATAACTATGTATTCCGAATCTCACATACTACATACTACTAATATGTGTTGATGTGTGATGTAAAATGTATAACAGCTGTACTCCATGATGTTTTAACTTTTAACCCTCTCTCTCCAGGCGTGACCTTCCTGTCTGGTGGCCAGAGTGAGGAGGAGGCCTCCATCAACCTCAACGCCATCAACCAGTGTCCCCTGGCCCGGCCCTGGGCACTCACCTTCTCCTACGGCCGCGCCCTGCAGGCCTCCGCACTCAAAGCCTGGGGGGGCAAGAAGCAGAACGGCAAGGCCTGCCAAGAGGAGTACATCAAGAGGGCCTTGGTGAGTTTGCTTTCAAAGGCTACCATGTCATCGAAGGTTGGGGGTATTTGTGATACGACAATCTTAAGATTAAGACTTGAATTCGTTTAACTTATTTTAGATTCAAGTGTCTACCAAAAGTCGTTCCAGAGAAGGTCTTTTTAAAAGTTTGATAGAGGGCGGGACTTGCTCAAATGGGTTGTTCGGTTTTTCTTTAATAGGAATATTGTAAAATGAATCAACTACTGTCGAATTTATACAAAAATATGATTTGGCAATTGACAATAACCCTTGATAGCTACACATTGACAGAATCACTGACAAGCCGTCCATTTGAGTCGTGTTATCGTTGTATTCGTTTATTTTGTCTAACCGTCTCTTTCGTCCTACAGAACAACAACCTGGCTGCCCAGGGCAAGTACGTGTCCAGCGGGGACAAGGGCGCAGCGGGAGGAGAGTCCCTCTTCGTGGAGAACCACGCCTACTAGACGTCTCTTCGCCTACCCATCCTCACCCGCTCACATCGTAACATGAATTAAACGTGGTCCAACGAGCCCCGATGTTTTCCTACCCGTCACCTGCGGGCACATCACATTCTACCCTGTAACCTCACCCACATTCCACCGCCCTCACACAAGCATATTATTTTTGTTGTGCTGTTACATGACGTGCTGTGTCACTTTAGTCCCCCCCCACATGTAATGTGCACTCAAAACCCCCTCCGTAGGAGAGAATATAAAAAAGAGAAAGAAAAACAGTGTCACACCCCCCCGTCCCTCGCTGTTGTCAGGGTTACGATCCTGCTGTATTACGTTGTCCTGTGATTTGTAACCAACCCCTAGGTCTTGTGTGAATTTATAAGAGATATTTTAATAAATCCTAAGTACACGTGCCTTCATCGCTCCAAACCGGGGGAAGAGCTTCTAGGGTGTATTAATTTAATTGTATTGAAGCTTATAACTACAGTATATGCACTGGACGAAAAAAAAATTAAATAAAACTGATCCTATTCATTTATATGGATTGCTTGTTGAAATTTTTGTATTTCTATTTCCATACCAATGCACTTCATTAAGATGACCTTGTTTAAATACACCAACCACTGTTTAGTAGCAGACGCTAGGCCACATTTCTAATGACTTACCCAAAAGAACTTGATTAATACAAAGATGAGTGAGCTTCATGAGTTTACCTCCTTTTAAATTGTGTTCAGTAATATATGGTCCAGTAATAGGTTGTAGATACATTGACTACGATTTAGAATAATAGGATGAAAGATTTTTATAGTTACCATTTATCATTCCTTCTTCATTCGTCATATTAAAAACTATATTTAGATGGTTAAAACCACATCACATCATCTTAACACGGGCCCCCCTTGTGGTGCACCAGCCTGCTGTCCCTCCACGATGGCGCTCCCCAATGCAAGGACGTACATTTTCCTTCATGGCTGCAGCTTGAAAATTACGTGTATGTATGGGAGATCCAGGGTTCAAACCCTAAAGGAAATTAGACGAAATTGGTTTGCTGAATGGGATAACCAAGAGCTTTCTCGAACGTTAATAATTGCGGAACATTCGAGTTGAACGTGTTTCCAACGGGACATATTTTGATGAAACACTGCACATTGACACCTGAAACTGCGAAGAGGATGTGAAACACTAAAAATCCTATTTTATGATGAGCGTCAGCTTATATTGGTTTGCAATTCGTCTTTAATACAGGCCTACCATTCGCTATGGATATATATGGCCATATACAGTGAGAGTTATATTCGTCAATGACAGCAGGGCTGACGCCAAAACCGGTTTACCATCTTAACTAAGTTAACGTACTTGTTCTTTCTTATGAAGTGCGTTTACTCTACTTTCTCTATACAGTCGATTTAGACCATGGACCAAGCTCAGAGCCTCAACGCAGATCCCATCATCCAACACAATGAGTTTGAGGGTGAGTCAGCCATCTGTTCATGTTGTCGTAGTCGTTTAATAACAAACAACCCAGTAGTTTCCCCGGTGTCAACTCAACTCTATTGCTAAAGATATTTCTTGTGTATTGCCTACAGGTCGTTCCTCAAAGATCCGCAATTGGTCTGGATTTTGGTAAGAATCCCGGTGCTTATTACTTGCTTGTTCGGTCCCTTTTTACGACCCCACTAACTATTGTTTAATTTCCCTCGGGATCAATAAAGTTCTTGAATCTGAATTTGAATCTGAAAGGTGAATCTGTTAAACGTATGGGTTCGGTTTATAAATGAAGATATCTCCTCCCATCAGGCTGCTGGGATTGTGCAACAACTTTGCCTATGTGGTTATGCTCAGTGCGGCCCATGACATTCTGTCTAAACAGCAGTCGGACAACTCCACAACTCTTGTAAGAATACAACCAATGTCTAGGCTTATCGCATACACGTTCAATACTTGAATTAAGTTCAGCAGTAGTGTAATTCAAACTGTTTCTGTCTCTGTTGCAGACTCCACACTCACTGGCCGTGGACTTTGAAGTGAGAAATAGTAGCAACACTACTCGCTATGACTGCAACTCCGTTTCTACTGCGGTAAATAAAATAAACATCATCACACCAACAATAAACAGATGTGGCCATATCATGAATGATAATCAACAGAATGTATATTTCTGACGTGATACAACAAGTTGGTGCACAAGTGCATTCAATTCTGCAGTATAACTTATAAATATAAGACTTAACACATTAAAGAGCAACTGGTTTTACAGCAAACTGAAAACTGAAGCCTGAAAGATGAAAAAGCAAAAGATCTATTTAAAATAAACATTTGAACTGCATTGCGGTAGGCAATCGTGTCTATTCTTGTCTTCTCAACTTAGAAACATGGTTGTGTGCCATAATTCCTATTCCTGTCATTTCCTCTACTGATAGAGGTGCGATTTTGATCTGATCTCTTCCTGTTCCCTGCCTCCAGGTTGTTTTATTGGCCGACATTCTGCCCTCCCTCGTCATCAAGCTTTCTGCTACACTCTACATCCACCAGGTGCCCTATGGGTAAGTGAGCAGCGTCACAGGGTCGAGGGTCGGGTTGCATCGATAACATGTTGTCATTACGGATACCGACGTCTTTGTATCGGCTGGTACCAATCTGATATACCAATTTTTTTTTGTTCTTTCATTAAAACGCTGAATATTAGCTTAGCCCATTTCCTAACTTATGGGAATAAATTTCCTAACTAAGGGAATAAATGGATATATACAACATGACTGAACTGTATGCCATATGACATTCTTTTACTATCATTCATAAGTAAGTTTACGTTGGGTGAGAAAAAGTAGGAAGAGTATCGGAGCTGTGCGTAGACTCTAGCCACCGACACCCTATAGTGCATTTTAAGCCGGTCTCGGCCTGATACAGACACCCAGTATGGGATCAGTACCTCCCTAGCAGATAGAGGGCACAGGTCCCCATCATCGCTTATGTCTTTAACTTCCCAGGTGCATGAAGAGGGGCTCGGGGCCTACAGTTTCTTGATAGATATGTTAGGTTGGTGTTTTACTGGTGGCTACAGTACTGTTCACATTATTGTATCTTATCATTTACATGTTTCATACTGAGCACTTGAAGCACCGGGATGCACCACATTGGTACATCCCTAGGTTTGGTAAAATTGAGATGTGAATGATTTGATTTTATATAGATCAATTAGATCTTTATTGTCTATTTCTGGCTTTGGTTTCACTGTACAAAAAACATACCCACACAATAAAACATCCAAGACACAAAGAGACAGTACAAGCACAATCGAGCTTTAGATAATATATATGGACACATGTTTGTTATAGGAGTAGGTGCACTGGTTTAACCAGCTAAAGTAAAGTCTTTGTGTTGTGTTTTGGTCCGCTAGGTTCAGAGTGCTGTTCTGTGTCAGTGCTACGGTGGCCAGCTTCCTGCTTGTGTCATTCTCCACAACCATATCCATGAGCATTCTGGGTAATTGAGCCAACGCCGTCATGGCTGTTTCAGTAATTGGTGGTAAAACGCTGTGCATGCTTGGGTTTTTTTTATATGACGTGTGTTGCTGATGTTTAGCTGAATTAGTCAGATCTATTTACACAAGACCGATACCGCACTCACCCTCTGTGAGCTAGATGCACATAAGTCGGATGGTCGTCCCTTGCATCTAGAAGACATGCATATCTGTGCTTCCATTTATAAGGCATTATTGACAAAATTGCCTATCATTATTGTGGTGTGTGGTTGGTGGCTGGTTTCAGCAGCCTCCCCTGGCCTGAGTCAGACTGATTAGACTCTGGGGCTGGGTGAGGCTGCACACCTGTGGTGCATTGGGGTAATCAAGGCACACAGGTTAAACCAGCCTCCACCACACACACTAGGAGCTCTGACATGTCAGTATCTACCATCTGCCTACAAACTTTCAATATCAAAATCAATTATCTGCAGCAAACCGGTTTAATCAACATATACCTGTGTCCTGTGGTGAGAGGAACCCAAGAAAAGCCACTGAGTTGGTGTGTAGTAAGGAGAATTGCTACAATTATTTAACAGCCATAACCAAGTTCAACTCTAATATGCATCACACAAGATCACATGATTAGATGGCTCTGGTTCTCTGACATACAAACTGGGGAGACTGGCTTCTGGTATTATGCACCGCAAAAGAGATTTTGATCTCAATGAGACTTTGTGATAAAATAAAAGGTTAAATAAAAACATTACAGCGGCTCTTAACTGTTATTAATAACATCCGGGTTGGGGAAATGCTGAGGTGTCACACAGCTGATATGTTTGAGTCACATACTGCTATCATAATAAAAGTTTTCAGTCCGCGATAAACAATAAGTTATTGTTTTACATAGAAAGTGCGGAGGGTATGTCCCTAGACATATGTTCAAAACCAAACAAAAAAAATCACTTTGTTTTGATGTAAACAAAGTTCTGTTTTGCCTTGCCTTTGGGAACCACCCAACAGCATGTACGACAACACACTGGCCTGTGTGTCATGTTTTGAACCATTCGTCTCCAGGTGTTGTCTTTGCCAGCATGGGATCTGGACTGGGAGAGCTGTCCTTCCTGTCCCTTACTGTCTTCTTCAGCAGGTGAAAACATTACAAGCCCTACCCTCCTCTTTCCTATGTGTTCCTTCTACTTTTCTCTCCCATAGGGTGCTAGACCAGAGTATATCTACTATAGTTTATTTTCATTACTATACTATAGTGTCTATTTTCATTGACCCTGTCCCTTGTACCACTTTTTTGTTGCTTTTTGTAACTTTCCGATCACAATACCGGCACATTCTTTGCCGTATAAAAAAAGTAAAGTAATGAATTCTCTCCAACCAATGTTTTGGTTTCCTCTCCCATCTTCTCCATCTCTCTATCCACCCACCACCACCACCACCATCCCCAGGGATGTACTGGAAGGCTGGGGCTCGGGCACCGGCGGGGCAGGGGTTGCCGGGGCCCTTCTGTACTCCGTGCTGACCCAGGCGGGCCTGTCGCCCCGGGTTACGCTGCTCACCCTGCTGGTGGTGCCTGTCGCCATGCTGCTCAGGTAAGAGGCCACGGCGTTGACGTGCCGCGCGTCTTGATCTGTCGCCATGAGCTGCGGTCCGGGTTGTCCTGTCGGTCATGATTGGCCTCGCGCTTCCTTGCTAAATATCCAGAGGTTTTCCTCCATCTCCGTTGTACCCGCTGTTCCGATTATCAAATGCTCGACCAGAAGTTCAAACGGTTGCCGAATCGCTTTGGGTACATCGGGATACATCAGTGTTATCGTAACAGAAAGTGTTTTAGCAAGTCTTCGACTCGTCAGCGTGACGTTTACATATCGCGCTGCTGTATGGCCACGTATATAACACACGTGATTGGCTACAAAGGCTGAAGGTTGTGATTGGTCTGATCATCAACAGTCGACATCGCCTTGACGCTGAAGCAGCGCCTTCATTGTGCTTCTATGAAGCTCAATGCTCGAGTGATCAAGCCTCAGCTGGAGCATTACGAACACGTATTGAAACGGACCCTTTGAAACCTGAAAGACACTGTTTGAACTTTGACCTTTTGCCGTTTTCCGTGATTTTGTTACGTGACAAAAGGCGAAAGGCTCAGGACAATTCAAACCAAGGCTTTATGTGTTGCTCTCAGCCCCATGGTGTGTACGTGTAGTTCTCTAGTGTGATCTCTCATACTACACTCCTGCACCGCCAGCTATTTTTTCCTGCTGGATTTCCCACCGGCGTTCTCCCAGTGGCGGGTACTACGGGAGGCGGGGCCTGTGGGGAGGGGCGGAGCCTCCGAAGAGCGACGACGGCTGATGGATGAAACGGAGGAAGAGGACGAGGAGGAGGAGTCTGACCGACAGGAGAAAGGTCCCCGAGGTTTGTGATGGTGACACCCGAGAAAACAAAGTCAACCAAATGTTATCTGCAGTTAAATTGATTCCAGTAGTTTTTCTTAGGGTGGTATAAGAGTACCTTGGGGCTGTACAAACAGCAGTAATGGTCAGTGATAGGTCAGTGATAGTCTTGTTTGTTTACAGGGTACCTGCAGCTGTGCCTCATGCCTGAAATGTAGTTTGCACAATGATTTCTCAAGCTTTAGCTCTTGTGTAAAAATGCACACGTTTCCATCGTCTCATTCCACACACACACAACCAAACATGCTCACCGGTCAGACCGAGTGAGTTGACGCATGCTGATATGATGATAAAGATGATGATGATAATGGAGCGAAAGCTGACCAAGCCTGTTAGCTTATTTCTTATTTGACCACACATTGTTTCCCAGCGTGCCATATCGTTTCTTTTTTTAAAAATGTGTTTTACCGGGAAAGACACTCATTTACAAAAGTGTCCTGGCCAAGGTAGGCAGTAGCACAATGGTTACAGCCAAACAACATGTTAACAAATTACAGACAATAGAAGTCATTCTTCAATAGAAGAATGAACAATCACAACATAGGTTCCAGGTTCACACAGAGGCAACAGGCTTGCTAAAACATCAACGGCCTGATCTGCCTCTAATTCCTCCCTCCTAGATTGAAAAGCATCCAATAAGACCCGCTCCCCCAGTTTTAGCTCATTTTGTAGCTGGCAGCATCAGTTCAGTACGGCTTTAGAGACGGAAAGCAACAAGAGTTATCATCACGTTATCATTTATTTTTATTATCATCATTTTTATTGTGGTTTGCTGCTGAATAATAACCACCCAGGCCTGGTTCTCTCCTCCCTGAACACAACAGAGGACGGAGCCAGTGGACCCCTCTCTTGCACTGAGAAGCTGCACGCCATCAAAGTGAGCGTGCGCACGCACGCGCGCATGAATGCACACGCGCATGGACACAAACCTATTTTTTGTACCAGCTTCTCACTCCCAACCAACATGCATGCATGTCCCTGAGCTTATCAACACATGTTATCACACAGTATATATAACAAACCTAAATATTGCAATTTGCATTGAATGACAAATTTGTATCGACTGGGAAATAAGTTTGTAAGACCACACCTCTCGTTGTTCTCCTCACTTGCCCGTCTCACAGGACATCCTGAGGTTTCTGTTCCCCCTGGGCTTGGTGTACTACGCCGAGTACTTCATCAACCAGGGTCTGGTGAGTGAACCCATCCATTTTGGTTAGGTTTAGCTCTGGTTTTCATTGTCCTCCATGCCACCAGTGTACATAACATAGAACATCAATTACACAAAGAACACCGAGAACACAGCAGCACATAAACACACAAAAAACAACACGTGAAACATCAGGGTGTCATTTGGTTTCATTTTCATAATTTGGTCTGTTTGGTAAAGTAATATATAGGACTTTATTTAGAGACTGGTCGTTAAGGAGCAGATATGGGTGAGGCGTCTTGCTCAAGGAGGCCTATAGGTACATGGATGGTGACACTGGGACTCCCAGCGCTTCTAGGAGGGCCCTGTAAAGTGAACCGTCATCCTTGTGTGAGATTTTTCTTTTTTTTTCTTCTCCCCCAGCTGGAACTTCTCTACTTCCCAAAATCCGGCTTGTCTCACGCTGAACAGTATCGCTGGTCAGTAACTGTCTTTGTACCATATTGTCTTGTCTTTGTAAGTATTAC
>OMNR01036608.1:0-11274 GCA_900303205.1 Mora moro
CAACCCAGCGGACCCACCCCTTCCTCCGTCAGGAAACAGCTCTTCGCCCCCGACGCCAAGTCCGTCGGCATCAATCCCGTCTCTGCTGTCGGAACGAGCGGCAGCAGCGTGGTGCGAGGCACGGGCTCTCCGGTGCACCACAGCGCGGCCACGACGACCCCCAACGCCCCCCAGCCTCCGCTCGGAGTCATTGCACAGTCCCTCATCCAGGCTCCCAAAACGGAGTCCAGCGCCATGGGCCCTCTAGGAAAGGAGAAGCCCTCTCTCCCTCTGGAGAGTCAGCCCATCTCGGCGAGCGACGACATCAGCTCGGCCGCCTTCGCGGCCCCTGCCATGGCTCTGCCTCCCAAGCCAGAGCCCCGGCAGCATCTGCCCCCGCCTCCGTCCTCCATGGCATCTTCTGAGGCCCCGCCGCCCCTCCTGGCTCCGCAACAGAGCTCCCACCACCCCTCGGCACCCGCCCCAGTCCTCTCGCACGCGCTCACGCACCCCAACAACACTGTACCCCACTTCTCCGCGCCGGCACCCAGGGTCTCTCACCGCATGCAGCCTCCCGGGCCGTACTACTCCCACCAGGAGCAGCAGCAGCAGCAGCAGCAGCAGCAGCAGCAGTCGGTGTTCGTTCCACTCAATCCTCAGCAAGAGCCGCCGAAGCAGAACCAGACGCAGGGATCTCAGTCCAGCCTGCCTCCCCAGGCCCAGGCCCCCGGCCCCCACCAGGTGTCCTCCAACCTGGGGATGATGAACGGGTCCCAGATGCAACACGGGCCCAACGCGGGCAAGCCGCAGCAGATGCCGCACAACTTCGGTCCTGCCGGCCTCTTCAACTTCAGCAGCATCTTCGACAACAACAGCCAAGTGAGTGTGACAGAATGCACTTTCAGCCTCTTTAAAACAAATGTTTTACAGTGCATTAAATACAACAGACGCATGACGTCATTAGAATTCCAAGGAATGCATGAGTCCAATAGTGCCTTCTCAATCTCCTTTATTAGTTTACCTGTGCGTGCTTTAATTTGTGTCCCTGCTGTCCTTTGACCTTCCTGCAGGTGGGGAACAACCAGGTGTGGGGCGCTTGCCACCTGCCCGCCCGGTCGCCTCCGGAGCAGTCCTACTCGGCCCCGACGGCCTACATGGGCATGGGCCAGATGGAGAGCATGATGCCTCCTCCGCCACCAGACAGCTCCAAAGCCCCTGGCTATCGCTCCTCCTCCCAGAGGATGGTCAACAGCCCCATCGGTAATGACCTGGTGTCACTGCTGGCTCATACTGGCCAGGAACATTCGGTTGAATGCTGCTTTTGCTCATGTTCCTCAGCTTGACTGACTGACTGACTTGTCTGTGTGTTGTCTCGTGTGAAACCTCCAGCTTTGACCAGCTACGCCACCAGTATCTCTGGGAGCCCCGTGTATCTGCATGGGCACACGGGGGTCGGCACCCCGTCGTTCAGCAGGCAGCACTTCTCCCCTCACCCCTGGAGTGCGGCCACATCAGGTTGGGATCATCGTTGTTACGCTTTTCCTGCATAAACATTTACACAATATAAACACAATTTTATATTGTTTATGTTGTGTTTAGTCCAGCGAGGCGTCAGTTGCCACAAAAATCCTCACTATGCGTGTATACTCATTATCTCTACTCCCGCCTCTTCCTTCCTCCACCAGGCGAGTCCCCGGTACCTCCTCCATCCACCGTGTCGTCCTCGGCCCTCTCCGCGTCCGCTGTGGCCCCTCCTCCCCAGCCCAAGCAAGGGAACTCCTCGCAACAGGACCGCAAGGTGCCGCCGCCCATCGGCACGGAGCGGCTGGCCCGGATCAGGCAGACCGGCTCGGTCAACCCTCCCCTCCTCACCACCAGCTACACGGCGTCCGTGGGACAGGGCGGCATTTGGTCCTTTGGTGTTGGAAGCGCTTCGGGTGAGAGAGGGAATGAGCAGGAATTGTGTTGATGCTTAGAATATGAGTTGGGGTTTTTGTGGGGCTTTTTTCAGTCTCTTTCATAAAGACTCTGGGGTTAAAGTGTAAGAGAACCCCCTGTTTCTGCTTGAATTCGAACACTGAGACTTTAAAACATGTTTTGGGCTGAGGCTTTTTAAGCTAGTACCGTCGTTGTGCGTGAGCGTTATAATGAGCGATGTTGTATATGAAATGCACCACACGCCGTGGCGTTACACTGTATTGTGTCCGAGAAGCTTAACCCTCTCCCAGACTGAGCTCCACACATACACACACACACACACACACCTCGCGGCCGGTTTCCCTTCGTCGTGACATCGAAGTTTATCCGAAAAGGCACTTCGATGTCACGAAAAGAACGCCACCTGCGTTCTGAGCAGAGTGGAGCGTTCACAAACTGGTTGGCGGAGACTAGAAAAAAGTTGGAGTAAAATCCTATGTTTTTGCCAAATTACTTATTATTTTATTTTAGTGACAAAATGGCGTAGATTGATTATGTTGACAATCATGTCATATTAATATACAGTTAGTTTAAAACAAAAAAAAACACGATTTTGGGTTCACTGCCCCTTTAATTCAATTGGTTACGATACAATTTCGATTGTTCAGGTAAATATTTGATGTTGACCGTTATGACTAACTTTGCCCCTGACACGTCGATATGCCTGTAAATCAATGTCAATCGACACGTGTAAAAACATTCTCACCTGTTGTACACTTGTGTGGGACTTTGAGACTTGTTGACGCTGACCTTGTGCGTTCCCTGTCACAGAGGCCATGTCTGGCTGGTCCCAGCCCCTGATGAGCAGCCACATGATGCACCCCCAGCTGCAGGCTGAGCAGTCGGCCTTCTCCCAGCACCAGCCCATGGAGCAGGACGACACCGGCATCGCAAACCCTGCCAACAGCTACCACCAGCCCCAGCACATAGCCAACAGCTACATGGACTTCCCAAAGGTAACTGTGGCACGCTCGAGTACAAGAATGAAACTCCATATGCATCACGATGGAATTCGTTTTTCATTGGAAAAAAAACAACTGTCTAACTGATGTGATACTTTAGGGAATGCCCATGTCGATGTATGGTGGAACCATGCTGCCTCCCCATCCTCCAATGGCAGAGGGGCCGGGGGGACCCATGTACAATGGACTGCACGCCGGTGACCCGGCATGGAGCCCCATTATCAAAGTTGTCCCAAACAACGCAGACAACTCGGACCCACAGCAGGTAAAGTCCATTTCGATACTCCATTAACAGAGCTTGTGTTTTTATAATGCCGGTGGTGAGTCAGTGACTGTACATAAGGATGTTCATGATCGTCAAGATAACAGTCTCGCTCTCTCCCTCCCTCCCCCCCAGGTGTGGCCTGGTACCTGGGCCCCTCACGTGGGCAACGTTCACTTAAACCACGTCAATTAAGACGGGCGTCGACGGCAATCAAATGCACAAACGCATGATCCACAGTGCAAAACAGGAGATTCCAAACTGACAAAAAAAAAGATCGACTAAGACAAATATAAAAATAAAAAATAAGATTTTGCAAGAGATGTTAACTTTAGTAGACCAGAGAGTGCAGAGCAGTGGCGGATGGATTGGGGGGTTTTGTTCTTGACACCATTCTTTGATGTGCCTATCTCGAATAAGAAAAATATAACATGTTGGCGCGAGGGCTGTTAAAAGGGGTCCCGACGATGTCTGCAAACAAAACATGCGTGATCACTTGTTCAACAGGATCCATTCTCTGCGTAGTTTAGCGATTTTGACTTAAAACCCACATTACACCATTCTCTGGCTGCAGAGGGGCTCAACGTGATGTAGCTATTTAAACTCAGCCCAGAACTAGATGATGATTACCTAAAGAGAGAAAGAAATCAGAACCTTTTAGAGTGGTAAATACATGTATAATTGTTTACATACTAAAAAGGGTTAAAATGAGAGTAAATTTCATGTCGTATAGTGGCTCTACTTTATGTAGCCTGTATTAATGTGAAATATTTACCTTAATATTCAATAAAAAGATTGAAAAGTATTCATGTGTTCTCTTTTATCCAACTGTGGGCTGCCTTTTTATAGAACTGTTCAGATAAATATTATTTATCATTATAAATACTTTTTTAGGCTTAACGTTAAACATCCTTAACCACTTTTTTTTTTTAAAAGGTCTACTGCTTTAATGACCTATCCAAACCAGCAGTGCAGTCATGACGACAAAGGCTTTATGCTAGTGAGACATTTATTTCACTGACACAATTTATTTTATTCCACTGCCACCAGATGAACCAAATGCCTTTTGTTCATAAAATATATTTCATACAATATATTGTTACTCTGCCAATGCAATTATCTGCATAATATTTGCACACAAAAATGGCTTGGATATTTATAGATGAACAGACGTACTGTTCTCCCAGGGTAGCGGATGTGATGGAGAGCCGGCTCTTCAGATGTTCCCTGAGCCTATCGGGGAGCAGATGTTCCAGGAGTTTGGCACTTGGATTCGCCACTCCAAAAAATGTTCTGCAAAGCTCTTCCACCAATGAGCAACCAGTTCAACGCTGAGTACCGCCAGCCTGTTCCTTAACCAAGGACACTGTGGGTCTAAGGGAATTACTATGTTGGCAAGGACCACAAGGAAGTGATCCATCGGTCGACAGCGTCATGGCTGAAAATCCTGTTGCTCTAGACCACAGTTTGGAAGCTCTCTGGGGAAAGTTCCCTGTTCAGAGAGCAGCAAATCCAATTGGGGTTAACAAACAAACTGACCATTCTCTGCCAGGAGAGACAGCAGGAGCTAGTGGCCAGAGCCTTGTCTGTGGACTCTGAACGGTCAGTTAACTGGAGCCGTACTTCTTTCACACACAAACAGGAGATTGTTCCGCTGTGAACTCTGTTTTGATAACTAGGTTTATCAGAAGACCATGCATGCAAGTTCATGCACCAAAAGCATGTAATGTGCCACTCCAGCATTAGCATACATGAATGAATAAATAATTACAGCTGATTTAAAATGGTTAATTTAATTATTGAACTGGGCCTGGAGCCTTAAAGAGAGGCTGAACGAGGCCCTGTCCAGCTTGTGACTCAACAGGGAGGGCCTCAGAGGACCCACAGATAGCCCTGCGCCCTCGCCCACCATAGCACGACACCTGTCGGCGCACACAGGTACTTCTCAAGACGTCATGGCCGCGCCCCTTTTGGGGGGGTGCTAGAAAACCGAAGATTCTATAGATGTCGAGGCAATTTGACGTGTTTGGATTACAAGTGACAAGTTTGCCTTCCTGTTGTATTAAATAAACCATTTGTTTTATAGACCAATCATTATTTTGCGACCTTGCGTGAACCTCGAGCGTTCGCGACACTTTGATAAATAAAGGTTGATCGGAGCCACCACCGACCACGCCCCTTCAGTCTCTCCCCGTCCAAGTGGATCAATGACCGAACACAGTGGCCCGACATTGCTTACACAGACATGTATACACATGTGATCCAATCACCAGGTAGCGTGTTGTCTGTAACTAACCAACCCGTTCACAGCCAGCGGTTTGAGTTAGGGCTGGGCTGAGCTTAGAGTCGAGTCTCACGCTGCTTGACCACAGCCTCCCACTCAAGCTGTCAATAGTAATCTGTCACCAGCATCATTTAGCTGTTTACCACACTGCCACTGGATATTCGTGCATCGTATGTCCCTCAAATCACAGTCTGGAAGATTTTAATCACAACATCTTAGGCTAATCTCGGCTCTCAGTGGTTTCTCTCGTTATGCGAACGAGCCTTCTCCCCCCCAACAGGGGGCGCCTCCTTGCCGGTCTGGTAGGTTTACATCACGGACACGTAACATTGATTTGTTATGTGATGTGTTTCATTTGACACTGTTTATACGTGTCCATTTTGCCATTCCAGTGGCTAAATATTTATATGAATACAAACTAAATGATCAATATTTTAGCATTTTATCCACGTGAGATGTGCCCCGTGCGTCCAAAATATTTGGCCGGAAACGCCCTTTTTAACCTTCCAACATAACATCCGGCAACATCCAGCGCAAACATGGCAGCTGCCTCGACCCCCTCGGTCGCCGATGCACCAATAAAACAGCAGTCGATGGCAGTGCCGTTTGATTTTTCACAGCCTCCGATTATTGAAGGGTTTTCCCCATTAACGAGGCATAAGGACGAGACGTTCAAGGAGAAATTCATCTCAAAAACGAAAGAAAACCCATTCGTCCCCATAGGTGAGTTGCATAAGTACTGAAGCCGGCTCGGTAGCTCAGCTTCACTTGGGTGTTTTATAGTCCATGTATGGGTTGTATAACTTGAGCTGGTTTTCATTTCGTTACACGAATTGACAACATGAATTACTTAGGTTGTCCTTTACCATTAGTTACCTAACACAAGTTGTCCTCTTGTCACCCAGGTTGTCTGGGAACAGCAGGAGCCCTCATCTATGGCCTCCGTGCTTTTCATCAAGGAAAAACCAGGCAGTCCCAGCTGTTCATGAGAGGGCGAATCTTTGCTCAAGGCTTTACTGTAGTTGCCATCATTGTTGGAGTATTTGCAACAGCGATGAAACCCAAGCAATGAAGGAAACGAAGTCCATGCCAAGTTCTATGCATATAAAGATTAAGTTGATTGTACCATTAAAAACTGATATAAATATAACTTGAATGAACTCTGATACATGGATATTGTCGAACCGCACCCAAATTCATGTGTTGTTGCCGCTACACCACCGGTTGTAATACATACTGAAAGTATATAAATATAATTTACTGAGAACCAAAGTATGAAGCAATCTGGAGTCTGACATCACTCACAATTGTTCACATGGTGAATTGCTTTTTTAATAGTCAAGGTGCAAGGCTCCTCTGTGCAATAGATTACGTCTTCATTCACTATTTAATTATTACATCAGTTTCAGAGCATGTAAGTGAACAGTTTGTTACGTTTATGTGTGTGTGTGTGTAAATTCAATGTCAAATGAGATTACTTTAGTTTTTATTATTCTTTCCAGTTCCCTTAAAATAGTTTTCTCCCTCAGTATTCATAATGGCCATATAGGCAACATGTGAAACACGACTACAGAGGCTTTTCTACTGAAATAAACATTTACATTGCTCTTAGGACATTTTAAGACTTACTGGTGGGCAAATAAATGTTTAAATTAAGTTGATTGAATCAAGTGAAGAAGAAAAGCAGCAGTACACCCCTGTAACTATGCAAATCGATAGTGATGAAGATCACGTAACTTTTGTTGTGAAAACCTTTCTGCATTTCTAATCAAATATTAACATGTTTTTGACAACAAAAAAATATGGTAACAGTAGCAGGTCAGAATGAAAAAGGCCACATGCTTGGATCATTTACACTTCTAGACATTTTAAACATAATTAGGGAATCCCGACAGCAAATTAGAGCATAGCATGTTATTTCTTTCACAACAGGCAGAGGTGGTTACAATCTATTTCCTGTTTGGTATACTTCAACTCAATAAAAAACAAAGTAATTGACCTAAAATGCAAATTTATAAAAAGAACCACAGCACATCAATAAGATTGGCAAAAGCATGCAGTAAGTTGATATAGTAACCTTGTTAAATGCAAGGGCAAAGTAAAAGGATTAATTTATACAGTAACAATATTTACTTCAGTATAGCTATGGCAAGCTAAAGGACGACCACCCGATCGAGCAGACTTCATCTTTTTCCCCATTCCAGCGAGGTATCATTCAATAAAATAACCATTTTAAAAACACACTGGTCTGCTTTTGAAACGGTTATAAATATCAGGAAAACTTCTTAAAAGTTACAAAGGATATACATTTGTGTGATGCTAACTCAATAAAAAAAAGAAGAAAATCAAAAGGCATTGTTAACTGGATGACGTAGCGCCCTAGCGGACCAGCGGCGTCTGTTTGAGGGAGATGAGGACCGAGCGCATTCGAGACACGTCCTTGGCCTGCTTGTTTGTTTTGGGGTTGAAGTCACAGAGGCGCGCCACCCTCTCCCACTCGGTCCCCGGGGCTCCTGTGTCCCCGCTGTCACTCTCCGCCATGAGAGCCTCCTCTGAGGCTCTGCAAGACACATGGGACCAGAGGGAAAAAATGATGCAAGTCAATGCTAATGTGAGAGACGGATTATAATTAGAACACAAGTACACGTTATGTCTGCTCATGCAATTCTTGCCAATGCTCATGACAAACCCCATTGGCTCAATAAATGGTCTAATTTACGATCACTTGCTTTAAGATTACCATTCACAACTAGGGATGCACGATAAATATCGCTCGATAATGGGACATTTGTATTGTATCCGAAATGATAGCCGATAAATAGAACAGATAATTCGAAGCCGATATTGCTCCCATTGCTTAACAAGCACAGCATGACGTCAAACTGCGCCACGTTTCAAAATTTCCCCAATGAATATAACATTAAAAATTGCTGCCTAAAAGTGTATCCTGCTAGCTCTATAACAGTAAAAAGCAGTTAAAGAAACTGCGAGACCAGCCAAGCTCCGGTGTGGGTGAAACGCACATGGACTGTTTAAAATACTAGATTAAAACTGACTTTCGGTAAATAATAAATTAGTGGAAAAGCATTAAATTGTAACTCTTAGGCAAAAAAGCCAAAGTCTGTTTTTCGATCTACTTCACAAGAAAAAATAAATGAACATGAGGTTTTTCTGTGTAAACAATAGTGATGACAGTTAGATTTGGTTAGGTCAGCGCTAAATCTAAATACTAAATCTTTGCTCGCCCTTGCTCACATCTTAGCCAGGTGTGCATAAACTACAGGTTATGAACTTCTTTTCACAATACAAAAATGTGAAACTATCAGTTATCTTATCGGTATGAGAAGCAGGTACTTATCGATTGAAAAAAAAAAAAATCCATATCGTGCATCCCTATTCACAACAGTAAATGCAGTAAAACATAACGTTTTGAGACATGCATCCAGTGAACAAGGGCACTAGTAGTAGTAGTAGTAGTAGTAACTAAATAGGTGTGTGGTTCTCATACAACAACAAAAAAACAGGAATTTCTAAACCTACACAAAGCCTATAACATCAGAGTTGGGCTGTTTGTAGAAAGCCTTGTCAGCAATCCTAGTGCGTAGGCAAGGCCATGAAAGCAGGAGGAAAAGGAGACAGGAAAACAGTTTAAGTGTAAGTAAACAACAAACAAAGGCAAGGGCAAGCGTGAAGGTTATTGTAAGCCAATGAGAGAACCATCACTAATGAGATGAAGTCTACAAACACATGATAAAGAACAGTGTCCGTGTTTTTGGCTAAAAGGGTTGGAAAGTGGATATAAAAAATAATAAATATAATAATAAAATAATAAAAAATAATCATACTGTATTGTAGTATGAGTTTGTTCTACATCCAAATATGTTTAGAAATCACAATATCTATAATGAATGACATCCCAAAGTCCGCTAATAACATTGGACTAAATTGGATTGTGAAAGGTAGAAATTAAAGGTTTCCGGTCACTCTAATCATGTACTCCACAAGCACTTTTTCCTGTTTGCTTTCCTGAGCATATTTGTAATGTAAACATCAGCCTAGTGTGACTCTCATCGTGGTATTTTCTCTCAGTGCTTAGAATGGCAGAAGCGGAAACTTGTTTCAACTAGATGCAAAGTGATACCGTGCCAGACTTGGGCAGAGTCTGTTGGAAAGTTTGAGGAAAAGGAGAGGTTAGCCTAATGTGCAGAAAGACTTCAAAGATTGTGAAAATGTTCAAATAAATAAAAATACATAAATGAAGACCTTATATCACAGAAAAACTCCAATAACTCTCAAATAGTGAAGACAAGCTAAAATGAATGGTATGATTTGGTCCGATAAGAACAAAATAAGAAAATAATAAATAACAATTGCACACAATATTGACTCATGTTCTTGTTAACCTTCCGATACAACCATTGGCAAGTATCCAATGAATCAATAGGACTTCACGCTAGTCAGATAAGCAGGTGACCCACGAGGCACTAACTAACCTATTGTTCGCCTTGTTCTTCTCCATCTGCTCATTTTGGTGCACGTGCCAGTCCTCCAGCTCCTTCTTGGCCTTCTCCTTCCACTCGGCCTCAGCGGTCTTGGAGGCAGAGTCTGAAGTGGAGAGACAGAGACCAATTTAGCATGTGCCGCTGTCTTTGTGTACAAGTGGGTGGGAGACAGGTCTGGGTGGGAGGTCAGTATCCAATATTGCAATGCAAGAACAAAATCAGCAGTGCCGGTGTGTTTTCTTTACCGAGCTCTTCGAGGCGTTCCTTCTGTTCCTCCCTCCACTTGCGTAGGCTCTCCGGCTCTTGCCTCAGCTGATCGACCTGGGCGATGGCTGCATAGCTGTCAGTTGGGCCATTGGACTCCTGTTTGAGTGGTGCAGGGAAATGTCATGCAATCATCTGCATCATCATCGACCGATCACTGCTTAGTGAATCAATTGAACACTAGCTTGCATGTTTGAGAGCTATGATAAACACGAACATAAAGGAACATGGAACTACGTTATTAAAACACATTTCAATATAAACATCTTGGATTAATGGAAATATTAGGTTGTAATATCAAAACAAAAGACTTACCTGGAACATATCCCCGTTGACTATTGCAGGTTCTCCTCCAAAACCGTCTATTAGATAGAAACAAGGCAGTCTTTAGAAAGACAGTTTAGACGCCAGGGTGTTTGCCAGTTACTAACAAGTTCGTCCACTGTGTCACTTTGACTTGGGGGCAAAAAAATGTAGATGCACCTGTTCGGTCACTGGTGATGTGATTTAGCAAATTCACAGACTTTTATCTTAGTACCCGGAAGAGAAACGTCATCATTACTTATGTTTCAACGACACGTGTATATTGCATATAACAAGAGTTGGAGGACGTGCACATAGTGGTGTGGCCGTTAAACGGTCGAGATAAAATCACAACGGGCGAATGACTGTCAAACGCTGCCGCTAGCAAGCAAGCAAGCTAACATACGCCAGCATGCTAATATCTACCACCGTAGGCAAGCTAGCGCCACTAGCCTTCTTAATTATGTTGTGTGTGTATGTAAATGTACACCATAACAGCATGGGTGACACGGGGAATACATCTCTGGATTCAAATTACTACTACAGTGCAAATTGAACCATTAACGTTAAGTAGTGCAGCAGCCGGCGTTAGTGGGGGCTGTCTAAATGGCTGAAACAACTTGTTAGCTAACGTTAGCTACACACTACAGACCGTAGGGGGGGGTAAGCTAACACTAGCTACACACTACAGACCATAGGAGGAAGCTAACGTTAGCTACACACTACAGACCGTAGGGGGGG
>OMNR01036611.1:0-7500 GCA_900303205.1 Mora moro
AGTGGGATGACATCACTAGGATTCTTGAATGAATGGTCATTTCTTTAACATATTCATTATTTTTATGATTAAAACATTTAGAGAATGAACAAATTCACCATTCACTAGAACATAACACTTGTCAAAGTGACTGAGATCCATGCCATTAAGTAGGGGTTAAGCATGTTGCTCAAGGATGCCTACAGGTAGGGGCTGTGGTCATGGGAGATCAAACCCACAACCTTTAGGTTCGGAGTCGAACACCTAAGAAAAGCCTACAGCCTACAGCCTACCAGTGATATTGCACTCCGTGTTGTTGGACTGTGTGTGTTGGTGGTGACATACCATAGACCTGGAGGCTGTATTCCTTGGAGGTGGTGCCTGCTGAACTGGTGGCGGTGCAGGTGTAGGAGCCTGTGTCCACCCTCTCAGCACTGGAGATCTGCAGCTGACGCCCCCCTGATAGAACCCTGACCCGGTGGTCTGACTTCAGCGCGGCTCCTGAGACAGAGAACATTCAGAGACGGCTAATTAAACCGACATGGGTCCTGTGTGTAAGTTAGGGACCCTTCTTTCCTTTCCTCCGTCCTTCCTTCCTCTAATCTTCCTTCCTTCTTTCTTTTCTTCTTTTCTGAACACAATTTCCTTTGATCCTGTGTTTCTTCTTGATTGTGTGTTCTCATTTTCAGCCTTTTCCTCACTTCCTTCCTCGCTTCCTTCCTCGCTTCCTTCCTCACTTCCCTCTTCCCTCTCCTCTTCTCCTTCTCAGGGAAGGAGAGAGATGAACAGAGAAACTGTTAATTTCTCTCCTGCTGATTTTATATTCTCTTTCCTCCTGTCTCTTGCTATGAAACACACATTCAGACAAACAGCACTAACTAACACACACACACACACACACACACACACACACACACACACACACAGCCTTACCGTTCTTCCTCCAGGCCAGGCTGGGAGGGGGGATACCGCTGGACTCACACACCAGAGTGATCAGACTTCCCTCAATCACCGTCAGTGGAGTCACGTCCTCCGAGGCCCGGATACTGGGAGAAACTGTAATGACGACAAGCCACCGACAGGGGGCGGTCTCACTTTACTATACTGAGTCTCAATTAGGGAACCAAATCGACCAATTATTGCACATTTAAATTGCCATTTTTGGGTGGTTTAATTAAAGCTGCTGTAGGTAAGATTCAAGAGTTGTAAAGACAAGAGAGCAGAAAAACAAGATTTTGAAACTAAACAACGAAAAAACGTCCCCTCCCTCTCTGCTCCCTCCCTCCCTATGTTTCTTCATCATTGAGAAGTGTTGCATTTCACACACCTGTGATTGACAGGCAAGATGGATTCCCCAAACAAATCAGGGAATGCTCTGATTGGTCAGAATTGCATTTGACTCACTAATAGCTGACGGATGGCTCTGGCATTTCTAACAAATTAAACTCAAATAATAGCTCTTAAATCTTACCTACAGCAGCTTTAAGTAAATGCTTGAAATAGAAATCAACAAATCATCACAGGGAATTGTTGAACTCACCCCAG
Organism: Mora moro; assembly: GCA_900303205.1. NCBI lineage: Eukaryota > Metazoa > Chordata > Actinopteri > Gadiformes > Moridae > Mora > Mora moro. The sequence goes on from OMNR01036611.1 coordinate 1,525, forward strand.
ACGTTGAGGTTGTAGTTCTTCTCTGTCTTGCCGGCAATGTTAGTGGCCTCACAAGTGTATCTGCCTGAATCCTGCACCTGGGAGCTGTCAATCTGCCAGACAGTCACACACATGTCAATACCAACACACCTGGGATCAGGAATTTAAAGTTCATTTAGCAATTCACTGATTAACACTGGCAACCCACTATACATTGTTAATATTCTATAAATTCTAAGTAGTAGTAGTTAAATATTCTAAATAACTCTTAGCTATACCTTAAGGAGCCTCCCGGTCTCTGAGACAGTTAGTCCTGGTTTCCGGAAGAGCGGGCGGCCATCTTTGCGCCAGGACAGGGTGGGCGGTGGTATAGCGTCGCTCTGGCAGAGCAGTTCCACGGGATCACTCAGCATCACCGTGGCGTTCACCTCCTCGCCCATGATGTTCGGTGGCACTGCGGCATGGAAAAATGAATCCATGTTTACGTTGGAAAAAAGTTAAAAATACCCAAACAGCGATTCAACGAAACAAACTTAAAGGAATGAGTCCCAAGAAGAAGGGGTTACTACAACTTTAGCTTCCATTCATACCACTGTTACTCTGGGATTTCACCCGCAATGTTTCCTGGAACCAACACAGAGACATACAAAAATGTAAATATTGAATTTCAAGAACGACGTGACGTCAGAAGGCTCAGTTTCAAAAGCACAAAGATAGCCTTTTCACTCCTGGGCTCCGATTCAAAGTCCAAGTTGATCCCACACTAATTTGACATCAGTCTCCCATGTAGACTAATCTCATGGATTTGGAGCTGCTTTATGCTGAGGCATTAGGTTATTTTTGACGACCTGGTCAATCTGTTCCAGAAAAGGACTGCTCAACCACTTCCCCTTAATTACACTTATTGGACACAAGTTCCAGGGAAAGGATTGAAACAGGACCTCAGCCCAGGATTGGGTCAGAGAACAGGAAGCTTATGGAGAATGGTAGCAATTACAGCACCAAATCTATCTTGTTGCTCAGCGTCTTTTGATCATTGCGGAGGAGCATTAGGACGTTTCTGCATGAAAACACATCCACAGGGCAAGCACATGCATGCGCGTGCACGCGTGTGTGTGCGCGCGCACACACACACACACACAAAAATGCACGACAAATCCATGCACAGCCACTTTGAGGTTTCCATACTTAAAACTATCCCATGCAAATAATCTCTCTCGACTAGAGCAAATATAGAACACTCACTCAAATGAAATATGATTATAGCTAAATACCAATTTCGTGTCTCCTCTTTACTTTCTACAGTTTTGTGAGTGAAGCTGACAGGGTCGATTCAAGAGATTCAACTTTGTCTAACCGATACTTCCCCCACATACGTAGTTTAGAAAAAGCCTTTTTCATACATAAGCACATGTATATTTTGTATATTTATGATTTGTGGTTTTGTGGCTTTTTTCATGATAAAAATCATAGCCTGAGGAAATGCCATTAAAGGCATGTAGAATGAAAACTGTCCAGAGCGCAGGAACACCAGATGTAGAAGAGCTATAAAGAACTATAAAGCACTCCAGTACGACAGGAGTACTTCCACTCTTCGATGGTAGTTGACTCGTGAACAGTCGCTATAAACAGTTGAAACAGTGCAGTGAAACAGTTGTATGCACTACTCACCGTATACTCTCAAGTCATACTCTCTCTGCTGCTCTCCGCCAGAGTTGACGGCCACACAGGTGTAGGTGCCCGTATCGCTGACCTGGGCGCTGGTCAGGGACAGCACCCGACCACCTGACAACACCTGAGGAGCACACAGATTATAAGACACACATAAACAAACTACACTCTCACGACATGATGTGTGCAGAACAATCACAGGCATGTCCTCCTCAGCATGTGCTGCGGAGGATGAGTTAAATGTCGTGTCACCAGATTGGACCCAAAATCCAATCTGGTGTGGGGCCTATTGATAACTATTAACGAGATTTACTATTAAAGGTGCAATGGATAACATTTGTATGTAGACAAAAACATCCACAGAGCTTTTAGAAAGGTATAAAAGTAACACGTTTTCTTGCAGAGTCACGTCTTGCCGTTCTAGAACGCAACTGCACAGAACTACGTACTGAAAATACTCTCTGCCAAGCTCTGTGATCTGGAGGGTCACTCAAGACGCCAGAACATTACAACTTCTAATCTCCCGGAGAAGCTTGAGCAGGGACGCCAGACGGAGTATGTGTCTGAGCTCATACCTAAATGACTTGATATTGAAAATTCCCCCAATGGTGTGGGGACCGGGCACATCGCATTGGGCAACCTTCAGCTACCGCCCCCCCTATGATGATCACTAAAATCCACCACTGTCCTGAAAAGGAGCATATCCTGAAACTATCTCACCAGCGTTTCCCTCTGTCTCTCTAACGGTACATGAGTCAACATATTCCCAGACTTTACCAAGCAGCGGCAGACCTTTGATGGAGCAAAGAAGAAGTTAAGAGACGCAGAAATAAGACATGGGCTTCTTTTCCCTGCATGTTTGATGCTGAGAGACGGGATCCTGGGAGACGGCTTACTCGCCATCTCCCTGTCCATTATTTGGGACGATATTCGAGGGACGAAGACTTAAGGGACTATTTTAACGGAACTCGTCCCTTTTTCATGTAATGGACTAGATCAATGGCTCGTTTTTATTTATTATAAACATATATATATATATATATAAACATTTAAGGACATGGGGTATACAGAGGACTCGCTTTTCACCTGTGGGTAAGCTAACTTTATAAACATTCTTTCTAGGTATGATTCCTGGTCTGGTCATTCCTCTAGCATTTTCACAATGTTTATGGGGTTTGGTAACACTTCATTTGGGGATGTTGTTTAGTGGGGGAGTGGGGGTTTGTTATTGGTCTGGTTTATTTTTATGTTGTTGTAATTTGGCTCATTGCTCTTCTTTCTCATTCTGTGCAGCACTGTACTACCGTTACAAACCATGTAATTGTCTTGGATGGCAGTTCCACGCTCTAGTGCTCCACCACTGAAGTGGCAACATAACCTTACTGAGCTGGAATGTGCGAGGTCTTCGCGGCACAGTCAAGAGAGCGAAAGTATTTTCTCATTTAAAATCTTTGTCATCGGCTATTATGTTTTTACAGGAGATGCACATTAAGCATTCTGAGCAACATAGATTAGAACAGTGATATTTCTGAATGTATATGCACCAAATTTTGATCACCCTGTTTTTTTTCGTAATGCTTTTGGTCTATTGCCTGACCTATTTAGCGTCAGGCAATAGAGGGGGGGGGAGCAGAAAGATGATTAATAATAATTTGTTATTTAATAAGCGTTTTGGACCCCTTTATGGATAGACGCTCATCTCACACTGCCACCCCTTTAAAAACCACTTCAGTATTGAATAACAGAAAGGAACTATTCATATTTCTCTAAGGTCTGCAAATCTTATTCAAGAATTGACTACTTTTTAACTAATGTAAAATTATCACCCAACATTACAAATACAAAATACCACAACATTGTAATATATGATCACAGTCCAATAACACTATTTATGAATTTTGGTTCAATTGGTTATTTAATCCAACAAACAGTTGACAAACAGTTTTGCAACCAATTATCCACTTTGATCACACACACATTAGTCTGAATGATACTGGGGGAAGTATCTTATCTTATGGGAGGCTCTTAAGGCAGTTACACATGGACATGGCATAGCTTATGAAGCCACTTTAACAAAACAAAGAAGGAAGAGACTGTCAGAGATTCATTCTAAGCTAACCGTCCTTGAGGCGAGATATAAAACTCTCCTACCACTCTTCTTCTTAATGACACCTTAAAGCTCAAGTATGAGTACAACACTACTCTCTCTAATCAAGTAAGCACATTATTATTGAAGATGAGTTGTATAAAGCATATGCAGGTAAAGTGGCCCCTTTAATGCTCAGGATGTTCAAATCAAATTTTTTAAAAAGATAAAGAAGAAACAGACCCAGCATTATACAGTCCTATTGCTCTCCTTGGTTGTGACAACTTGCAAATAGACTGAATAAATATATATCTGACATTATACACCCAGATCAAACTGGTTTAATTTAACTGGTTCAATGTCAGATGGCTGATGAATATTGGGTTATGGGAAATATCACAAAGACGCCAATATTGCAATTCTGGCTGTAGATGCCCAGAAGGCTTTTGACCAAGTGGAGTGGAATTACCTTTTAGAGGATATAAAGGAATTTGGCCTTGGTGAGAACTTTGCCTCATGGGTTCAGATGCTATACGCATCACCAACTGCATCAGTTCTGCTCATTTCAACAGGTCACATTCATTCCCTCTGGGGCACAGCTGCTGCCAGGGTTGTAATTTGTCACCTTTATTATTTGCACTTGCCATCAAACCACTAGCTGTCAATAACAGGAAGAACCCCTTAGTTGCACCTTGCATGTGGGTAGAATTGATCATATTATCTCCATTTACGCAGATGATGTCATCCTCTTTCTTTCAAACCCTGAACCATCTCCCCTCCCTTACTAAAGCTCATGATCAAATCCTTTGGTGCCCATTCAGGCTATACCATCAACTGGAGTAAGAGTGAATGTACACCTCTTAAAGGTAATCTTAAACCAGACTTCGTCAAAAACGTACCTTCGAGGCCACCGTCTCCAGTGTATTCACTCATGTTCCATAAACTGGAGACACCAGCTTATGCAATACAAGGTAGTTTATAGATTAAATTATTCTTGTGTTAAGCTACATTCATTTTACCCATCAGTCTCTGCAAACTGCTCTAAAAGCAAGTACACCCAAGGGACCCTAGTCCACTTATTTTGGCACTGCACAAAGCTAAACAAGTTCTGGTGTGACATTTCTAAATTCGATTCAGAAGTGTACCAACACAACATTGCACTTGACCCTGGGGTTGCCATCTTGTGCTGGTCACAAGACACTCTGGACCTGGTAGGCACTGGTTTAAAATAGCTGTGACAGTGTACCTCTACAAGGCAATGCGGGATGTGATGTACCTGTATGCCATCTGACACGCTGGCCACGGGGCTGCCATCTTTGAGCCAGGTGAGGCTGGGTGGAGGAAGGCCCGTGGCCTCGCAGTCCAGCCTGGCCGCCTCGTTCACCACCACTGTCACCGTGCCACCGCGGCTGGAGATCACAGGAGGCACTGGCAAACACATACGGAAGAGGGATCATTTGGATTTATCCTTACAGTCGATCAATGATCATGTTCTAGTTGGTGTGTGATGTGATGATATACTTTACAGCATACAAAGTGAAGACACCTTAAACCAAATGGGTTTTTCATGTTGTAACTACCTGTGGAGGTACTTTTACTTCAAATATACTAATGATTAAGTGAAACGAACAAAGCGTGCACATATATTCATTTTTAGGGAAGAATATGGGTTGAGACCCACCGTTTGAAAAGCACTGCCTTAAACCACCTATAAGGGTAATAGTTGACTATGTCTAATGGCCACTAAATGTACTGAACACTAGTGATTTGTCCCACTCACCATGCACCTGCAGGCGGTGGGAGATCTCTGCACTTCCGGCTACGTTCAGCGCTACGCAGCGGTAGACTCCAGCGTCCGGCACCTGGGCCCGCTCTATCTCCAGCACCTGGCCCCGCTTCAGCAGGCTCAGCCCAGCCGTGTTCGTCAGCGGGCGGCCATCTTTGTACCACGTGATAGCTGAGAATACAGAAACATTTCCACATTTTTCACAATTTTGTAAGAGAGGGTGCGTCTGCTTGTTTAAAGCAGCTCCATAATGTATAACTGAACCTATGTATTATACAGTAAAATGCACAGGTTGGAGTATTATATATATATATTAGACATCATTTATTATTCATAATTTAGTATAATTTATACTGTATGTCTCGCCAGAAGCAATAGTTAGTAAGTATTTTACACCTCAATGAGAGACCAGAGAATCAATAGTAAATGTCGGTGTAAATCACCTTAAATATGC
>OMNR01036612.1:0-10390 GCA_900303205.1 Mora moro
TCAGTACTATGTTTTACGTTGGTTTTCCTCCTCAGGGCATGGAGGTGAACTCGTACTACGACCAGAAGGAGTACGTCGGCCGTAGTGTCCACTACTGGAAGGCTGCTCTTCCTCTCTTGGACAAGATCAAAAACAGACGAAGCATACCAGAACCCCTAGACCCCCTCTTCATGCATTTCCCCAACAGAGATATTCAGGTGAATTATCATTTTAATGTTTTCTCACTTTTATGCAATTAAAATAAATGTTGTTGCAAGCGTCAACATAATACCTCTGCAGCGGTTACTGTTTGTTCATCACTGGGAATTTTTTTTTCCACACTTTCAGATCTCAATCGTGAAGGGCTATGAGGAGGAGGCCATGATAGGCTTTGCATCTCTCTTGGACATTGAGGGTAAGACGGAAGAAGCCATTGCCACCCTGGAAACCATCAATAACGTGTCATCTTCCTGGCATCTTGCACAGGCAAGTCCAAGCTTCACGTTTCTAAAATGAAATCATTGTACTTGTGATGTTGTTGACCTTTTTATTGTGTTACCACGGACATCACCAGCCTTCACTTCAGTTGATTTGGTTGTAGTAGAGGCTTGATTTCATTGATTTTCTCCACAGATCTACCAAAGGCTGTCAGAAGAGGCAGGAAGTGGGGTAGAGGAGACCCAAGACCGGTGTATCATGTTCCTCAGGAAGTTCCGAACGTACCTGTCAAGGATCTACAACTCGGATGACCTGGAGCAGGTTTGTTGTGGTTTCTCGAGGCCATAATGACGGGGGTGAATCATTTCCTCTCAAAGTATAAACCAGTGATGCCATTTTCTTTCCCAGCTGCCTGTGTCCATGGAAGAGGTGATGGACCTCTTGAATGAAGTGAATCAGCAGCTGGAGGAGATTGGTGAGAATACAGAGGAGAAGGAGGAGAAAGGAGGGGCCCGAAGAGCGCCAACCCGGTCCACACCAGAAACCGCTGCCAATATCTCTCGCATCAACTTCACCACCACGTCACCCAATAAAAGCACCGTTTCTCCCTCCAAAATACACCTGGTTGGTCATTTTCATTGATTAATGGATGACTATTTTAATGACATTAACCGGTGGCCGATGTTTTCCATCATTTATACGGTATTCTTTACATTGTCAACAGATTTCGCCGAAGACACCACCTCATTGGGTGGAGGATCAGAAGTCTCTCCTACAGATGCTCTGCCAGCAAGTAGAAGCTCTCAAAGTAAGGCTTTATGTTTCAACTAAAAGGTCCATCTGCTTGTGCTTGCTATCTGGGCACGTTAACATGCTAATATGCCACGTTAACATGCTAACAAGCTGACAGGCCACGTTAACATGCTAACAAGCTGACATGCCACGTTAACATGCTAACAAGCTGACATGCCACGTTAACAAGCTGACATGCCAGCAGTCATTTTCTGAACGGGTAAGCGTCCATCATGCTGTGTAGACTGGGATACAGGCACTTTAACCCAAACTCATGGTTAAACTGCAGTGAAATTTACTTGTTAGTTTGCGCTATCACCACTGTTTGGATCATGGGTGCTGTGCTATAATAAACACTGGTCCAGGCAAACTTAGTTAATTAGTCTCTCAAATAATTTAGAAATTACGAGAAGCCTAAATGATATAGCAGTCCATTATCCACAGATGTTGCACACTTTGGTTGTGTAGTTGGTTGATAAATCACCCTCTAGTGTACATTTGGTGTAATGACATGCTCAGCTGACCAGCACACATGGGTGCATGTGTGTTTGTAAGTAATTCAATCTATTGAAATGTGTAATGATAACAATACTGTATAAGCTTATAATAAGGTTGGTGTGTGTGTATAAATTGAAGTTTCTTTGTCTAAAGAAACTTGGACACATTTCTTTGTATGGTAGAATGAGGTCCACGATCTGAAGCACAATTCGAGTGGAAACCTGGGCTCCCCTCATCATAGGATGTATGGGGACAGCTATGGAGCTGACGGCCTACAAGAGCCCTACACCCCGGTACCATCCTTCCAAGGGCCACAATTAACAGGTAAGTTTCCAAGTAAGCCTGTATTGCGGCTTACTTGTTTAATCTTTATGAAGTGACTATACACACTTACATTTCGTTACACGCAACAGATTGGAGCATCCATCTTGTCATGGCAGGGAAGGCAATATAGCATATATTTTAAGTCCCTGGGATCTGATGTTGACTCCTTCCTGAAGAACTAGTTAGGGTTCACAATGAGCTCAACTGTCCCTTGATTTTTGTGTTTTCTGTCAGATGCTACCACAGGGCCATCTGTGTACTACAACCAGTCTCCTGCTTATAACTCTCAATATCTACTTCGCACATCAGCAAATGTGACCCCCACAAAGGTAAGATAAATACTGATTTGATTTGCCATCTTGGACCATTCAGTAATGACACTTCTAAGTTTGTGTTTTTGTGTTTAATTCCAGGGCCCCATGTACAACATGAATCGTATGCCCCCACAACAGCATATCTATTCCTACCAGCAGCCGACCCACACGCCACCGATGCAACCTGCGCCGCCGTCCGTCTACCCCCCACAAGAACAAGTCTTCGGTGCTCCTCTTCGCTTTGAGTCACCGGCGACCAACCTCCTCTCGCCATACAGTGAGGAATATTACAGCCATAGTGTCACTCAGCCAACAACCAACCTGCCCCTTCCTGAGCCTGGTTACTTCACCAAACCCTCTCCGGTTCCTGTTCAACAACCAAAGAGCATTGAGGGGAAACCAATGGATTTTGGGAAAATCTCTTTTGGCCAGATGGCACCGACTGAGATCCCAAAGGTTCCTAGTTTTGTTGCTGGGCCAGCTAGTCAGACTGCACAAGCAGCAGCAGCATTCAAATTCAACTCCAATTTCAAATCCAACGACGGAGACTTTACCTTCTCTGCTTCTCAAGCCAAGCACAGCGAGAGCTTGCTTGGGCTGCTGACTTCGGATATCTCCACCAAAACAGACTTTGAGCAGAAGCCTGGTGCTCAGGATCAACCCCCCAGCCAAGCGGGCATCTTTACATTTGGAAGTAAAAATGTCTCAGGGTTCTGTTTCGCAGGCGCAACACAGAACACTGGAACCTCAGGCATATTTGAAAATGTTGAAAAGCCATTTAGTTTTGGGGATGTCACCAAGCCTGTAGTTGGAATGGGAAAGCCTTCTGAAGTCGAGCAAAATCAGCCTCTGGAAAGCGACAATGACAGCACCCATTTAGAAGATGATGATGATGGTCCTCATTTTGAACCTATTGTACCTCTGCCCGATAAAATCGACGTAAAAACGGGTGAGGAAGAAGAACAGGAATTGTTCTGTAATAGGGCCAAGCTGTTCCGTTTTGAAATGGAGACTAAAGAGTGGAAGGAGCGGGGTGTTGGAAATATCAAAATCTTAAAACATAACACTTCAGGAAAGGTGCGCATCTTAATGAGGAGAGAACAAGTCCTTAAGATCTGTGCCAACCACTATATCAACGCTGATACACTACTAAAACCCAATGCTGGCTCAGACAAGTCATGGGTCTGGAATGCCATTGATTATGCAGATGAGCAGCCCAAACCTGAACAACTGGCCATCCGTTTCAAAACTGCAGAGGAGGCTGTGCTTTTCAAAACAAAGTTTGAAGAAGCTCAACAAGATTTGCCCAAGTCACCAGCAAAGCATTGCCTGCAGGAAAAGAGAGACGTGGGCTATAAAGTGAATGAAACCCAATCATCATTTGGCGCCCAGTTTGCACTCAAGGAGGGGGAATGGGACTGCGACGCGTGTTATGTGCGAAACAAGCCCAAAGATATGCAGTGTATCGCTTGTCAGACTAAAAATCCCAAAAGTGTGTCAAAGCCAGAAGAAAAGACTGCCAGTGACTCCAAACCACCACCAGCTGGAGGACCAACAGTAGCAAGTAGCTTTACTTTTAAATTTGGCACAGATTCATCAAAGAATAGTTCTGGCACACCATTTGCAGGATTTGGGGCTTTCGGTGCTTCTACTCCTCCCTTCTCATTTGGTACTAGTAGTTCAACCCTTGCTGATACTGGAACCAGTGCATTTGGAGCTCAGTTTAATAAGAAGCCAGGTCAGTGGGATTGTGATGCATGTTATGTAAGAAATGAGTCCTCATCCAAGAGTTGTGTTGCCTGTCAAACTCCTCAGACCTCAGCAGACTCAGTTCTCCCAATACCATCAGAGACGGCGGGTCCACCTGCACAAATGGCAGCTGCTCCAACCACCAAGCCTTTGAGCTCTGCGTTTGGCTCCAATTTCGGTAGCCAATTTGTTAAGAAGCCAGGTCAGTGGGACTGTGACGCATGTTATGTAAGAAATGAGTCCTCATCGAAGAGTTGTGTTGCCTGTCAAACTCCTCAGGCCTCAGCAGAATCAGTTCTCCCAATACCATCAGCAATGACAGGTCCACCTGCACAAATGGCAGCTGCTCCAACTACCAAGCCCCTGAGCTCTGCGTTTGGCTCCAATTTCGGTAGCCAATTTGTTAAGAAGCCAGGTCAGTGGGACTGTGACGCATGTTATGTAAGAAATGAGTCCTCATCGAAGAGTTGTGTTGCCTGTCAAACTTTGAATCCCTTATCCAAAACTCCTTCCCCTACACCAGCTACAGCCACAAATACCTCTGTGTTTGGTATTCAAGAAGGGAAGCTTTGGGATTGTGAAAAGTGCTCTGTAAAAAATGAACAATCTGTTATTAAATGCATTTCCTGCCAGGCCCCATACCCTACTCTATCTCTGGGAGCCATGTTTGCGAAGAAAGATGGGGAGTGGGACTGTGACGCTTGTATGGTCAGGAACAATGCTTCGGTCAGTCAATGTTTGTCCTGTCAGACGCCTAATCCTAACAAAAGTACAACTGGAGTTGCTCCTTCAGCATCAGGCCTCAGTAGTTCAACATTTAGCTTTACTTTTGGAGACAAAAGCTCATCAAGTCAATCTGCTGGAACTGCCTTTACTGGCTTTGCTGATAGCAAAGGTTCTTCCTTCAAGTTTGGAGCGCCACAATCAGAAACTCCTGTTACCACCGCCTCAAGCTTTTCATTTGCATTGCCCATTCAAGCTGGGGGATTCAAGTTTGGTGCTCAAGAACCTGCAAATGAATCTGCGATAAAGACTCAAACTGCACCAGTGTCGGCTTCTACAGTTCTGAAAAGCTTAGCGGACCAACACAAAGAAACCGTGTCCACACAATCTATATATGGAACTGAGCAAGACCAAAATGCACTATTCACTGGTAAGCCCAATACATTCAGTTTTGCAGACTTGGCCATGTCTTCAAGTGGGGACTTTCAATTTGGCCAGAATGACCCCACTTTTAAGGGCTTCTCTCGTGCTGGCGAGCAGCTGTTTTCATCCAACCAGGGGTCTCCAAGCAAGGTAGACGCTACAGCTGCCCAGGAAGAAGAGGACATGTACAAGACGGAGGAGAATGATGACATACAGTTTGAGCCTGTTGTTCAGATGCCAGAAAAGGTTGACCTGGTGACAGGAGAGGAGGAAGAGCAGGTTCTTTATTCCCAGCGCGTTAAGCTGTTTCGTTTTGATACCGGTGCTAGCCAATGGAAAGAACGTGGCTTGGGTGTCCTTAAATTTCTAAAAAATGCCACCAATGGCAGACTTAGGATTTTAATGAGAAGGGAGCAGGTCCTGAAGGTATGCGCCAACCACTGGATCACCACCACAATGAATCTTAAGCCTCTAGCAGGCTCGGACAAGGCATGGATGTGGTTGGCCAATGATTTCTCTGATGGAGATGCTAGACCGGAACAGCTAGCGGCTAAGTTCAAAACACAAGAGCTAGCTCTGGAGTTCAAGCAAAAGTTTGAAGAATGCCAGAGACTCCTTTTAGATATCCCATTGCAGACTCCACACAAGCTTGTTGACACTGGCAGAACAGCCCACCTCATTCAGAAAGCTGAGGAAATGAAGTCTGGTTTAAAAGATCTCAAATGTTTCCTGACGGATGACAAAACTAAACTCAGTGATGAGAGCACAGCAGACCTCACTGCATCCAGCAATGTGATGGGGCTGACTGTGAAGCCCCACACTGAAGGCACAGGTCCCACTTTGGAATGGGATAACTACGATCTTAGAGGGGAGCCTTTAGATGACTCTGCTGACACTTCCATATATGCTTCTCCTCTAGCCAGCAGTCCCATTAGAAAGAACCTATTTCGCTTCGGAGAATCCACTGGTGGTTTTAGCTTCAGTTTTCAGCCTGGCATCAGCCCTTCTAAGTCTCCTGCTAAGCTCAATCAGAGCGGGGTGTCAGTGGGCACTGATGATGAGCAAGATTCAACTCAAGATGATGAAAGAGATGGCCAGTACTTTGAACCCATTGTACCCTTACCTGATCTTGTGGAGATTTCCACGGGAGAGGAAAATGAGCAGGTGGTCTTCAATCACCGGGCTAAATTGTACCGCTACGACAAAGAACTTGGCCAGTGGAAGGAGAGGGGCATTGGAGACATAAAGATCCTGCAGAACTACGACACTAGACGAGTGAGGCTTATCATGAGAAGAGATCAGGTGCTCAAGATTTGTGCCAACCACTGGATTACAACAGCCATGAAGCTAGAAATGATGAAAGGATCTGAGAAGGCCTGGGTGTGGAGTGCTTTTGACTTTGCTGATGCTAAAGATGGTAAAGTTGAACAATTGGCTGTGAGGTTCAAACTACAGGATGTAGCAAATGCATTTAAAGAAGTCTTTGAGAAGGCCAGAAATGCACAGGAAACCGAGACACCATTGACCCCAGTGACTTCAAGGGTGGCCACTCCTCAGGACACAATAGCATTGGCATCCATGACTACACCTACCCCAGAATGTGGAAAAGCGGCTATTGCCATCCTAGAAGAAACCACTAAAGAGAGCACAGACCTGACAGACAGTCAGCCTTTGACGGCTATAACTTCCAGCCCTTCTAACCCTATGAAAATAGTGGTTTCTCCCCCCAAGTTTGTGTTTGGTACAGATACCCTCCAAAAAATATTTGGCACACCCAAGTCTTCCCCAGAGCCAGAGAATTCTTCATCGAACTCCAGGACCGAAGATGACCATGGCCATTTGTCATCTACATCACCTGCATTCAAAATCCCAGAGAAAGGCAAGTCTTCCAAAGCAGTTTTAAAATATTGTATTTAATTTGTTCTAATTTTAGTTTGACTCCTGTTTGTAAGTGTATCCCCATCCGTATCGTCCAACCTTATTCAATGATCAATGCTGAGAGGAACTCGCTGAAAAGTTTTCAAAAGTGCTATTCACTTTTGAACACGAATGTGCAAATTTTGGACCAGTGTGATTATCCAGAGACACTTTGGAAATTATCTTCCAATATAAATGTAGGTTTGGCTCTTTATATTTGAATTGGAACATGCTATATTTTTCTTGCAGTGTGTTGAATGAGGTACTAAAATTGTTTTAGATCACAGGTACACAGATCTTCCATTGATGGAATTAAAGTAATCCATGCATGCTCCTTACCAAAAGTACTTCCCTTTCAACAACCACTCATAAATCCTCCATCCATGTGTCTGGTTCTCATGCCCACTTCAGTTCATTTTGCTGGGATTTTGTAGAAGGCAGAAAAGCTCACAATGGGTAGAGGATTACCATTTACGGAAATGACTAATTAAAATGTAGAAGACAAGGCTAGCTCAACTGGTAGAGCATGGCATTAACACTGCCAGGGGTTCGATTCCTATTGGGCCACCCTTGATAACAATTTAGTTACACATAGTATTGCAAGCCGATTTGGATACAAGCGTCCACCAAATGGCATTTTCTAGTGTCACAATGCCTTATGTGGTGCAGCTTTTCTTTACCATAGTAGCATTAATCTGAGATTTGATACAGCCTTGAATTTAGTTTTTTTCTTCAAACATGCTATCTTTTTAGGATTGGATTTTAGGCTTTTCAAAGATAATCCAATGGCTTTTTGGACCACCACATCGTCCTTCAAATTTGAGTCCCCAGGTACTTATCATTGCCATGCCCCTGTCTGTGTGTGCCATGCTATGCCACATGTTACCAGCTTTCACCTGACAGAAGGCTATAGCCTGGAAGCAAAATATACACACTTAACATGTTGCATGCCCAGTGTGTGTTGCCAAAAACAGATTCTAATTCAACTTTCAGTAAGCAGTTAAAACTTTATACTGCCAATGAATCCCAAGCCATTGTCTTTTGCAAGGAGCAATGTTGGCACAGTAATATTGTCCTCCCATTGTTGGAGTCTGTCACAAATGTTCCCAATTTCTTCAGGTGCTAAAGGGTGTGTAAAACATGCTGCACGCTGTTGGAAGTTTTAAACTAACTAACGCTAGGGCTGGGTACCGAACCTCAGTACTTTTTATGTACCGATCGATATGTCACCTTACAGAGAGCCGAAACTGGACCAAGACTTTGGTACCTATGTTCGGATCTCAATGGGCACAAAAAGTGAAAAAAAACGGGTGCTACTCATGAACAGGAGTGCATGTTTTATTGCCATGATATAACTGATCTTGCATGTGTGTGGCATGCTAAAGTATTCCATTCGGGAACTATTCCTAGGTACTGGTATAGGCGTTACACCCCCTGCCCCCCGCACCCGACTAGGTCATACAGGTCTGCAAACCTGGTGTCATTGGAAAATGACACCAGGGGATGACACCAGAAAATGTAACTGAACTCTGCTAAATAGTTTGAAGTTAAGTTTGGTAGGCTGCGAGCCACAAAGACTTTTGAGATGGGGAAGTGGGGCTGGAGTTGAACAGGGTTGGGAACCCTGCTGTGGTTTATAAAGCATTTTCCTTATCTATTTCTAGTTTGTAATAGGTGAACTAGGGCCGAACAAAAGCTTTCCTTTAGTTCCCAGTGAACTTAAGTACGTTATAGCATAGAATTCAATAGAAATGGGTCTATCAAACAGTATAGGACTAATTCCTATGTGAACAAAAATTCAAGGAAGAATACTTGCCTTGAATGGATGGGACATTACTTTCCCTGAAGTTTTGATAGTGGTTATTCCATTACGAATGCACGTGGTTAGGTTTTTTTTTCAAGGCATCTTGTGATTTTGTGTGTGAATTCCTAACATATTAACATCCTGCCTTTTGTTTCCAATCAGCTGGGTAGACGAGGCAACTGTCAATTCAATTACAATTTGCTCTCCAATATTAGTAACAAAAAATTCCTCCCCATCTCTATTCCAGCACCCACTTCTGCAGAAGGATGTTCTGAAGAGTGGGACTCTGATGTTGAGGTGGTGTATGTGAGGGAGCCTTCGGCTGAGCAGGCAGCGCTGGCCAAGAGGTTACTACTGCCTCTCACTTTCTTCTGCTACCAGAACGACCCAAGCTACACCAGTGATGACGGAACTGATGGTAAGATGACAACAAATGAGACGAAGGTTATTAATGTGGTGGACAACACAAATCCGCAAATTACTTCTAATTATGTTAAGGTGGTTATCAAGGTGTGCATTAAGCATCAGAAAATGATGTAATTTCCTTCTATTCCTTTACACCGATTTAATGGGTGGAGTCTATTTTCCATCCTGGCTATGTAGCCAAGCGGGTAACCAATTGCCATACTGAGTTTGTTAGACTTTGAGATGTACATTACTATACTTTTAGAAAATTTCCTGACAAGATATTCGGTAGGTGTTTAGAGGATACGTCTCTCAGATATATTATGGTTATTTTCTGTGCTCTACTTGGAACAGAAAATGATTGGATCGCGCCACTGCCGTTACACAAAGGGGTTATCAAACAAACAATGAGGACATTTTGAAAGCAAAACATAACGCAGCAAATTGCACACAATAGTCAATCCCTCACCCCCACAAAAAAAAACCTTGTATAACTTCTTGGCTTTTCCTTTTAGAAGCCAAGCCATACTGTGGTATGACTCATGTAGCACCCCGTCCTCCCAATGGAACATCCCGCTGTTACACACGCACACCCCCGTCCTCCCAATGGAACCTCCCGCTGTTACACACGCACACCCCCGTCCTCCTGATGGAACCTCCCGCTGTTACACGCGCACAATTTTCCACGACGATTCGACTATTAAAGACGACGTTGGCATAATGTCTTTCACCCAGTGTTGTAGTCGAGTCACT
Source organism: Mora moro (assembly GCA_900303205.1). Taxonomy (NCBI): domain Eukaryota; kingdom Metazoa; phylum Chordata; class Actinopteri; order Gadiformes; family Moridae; genus Mora; species Mora moro. The sequence goes on from OMNR01036612.1 coordinate 10,120, forward strand.
ATACCTGGAGTGTCCGAGTCAGTCACCATAGAACCAAAGGTCTGAGTCCAGTCCAAGTACGAGTCATCAGTGCTCAAGGTTGAGTCACAAGTCCTGAAAATCAAGACTCGAGTATGACTCGAGTCCGAGTCCTGGACTCGAGTACTACAAGACTGCATTCACCTTATTATATGTATATATAATATGTATATATACTTAATATATGGTTATGATATTGCCTATACACTACTGCCATTTTAGTTTTGAGGTAGGGCTCTTTTTTTTTTTCCAC
>OMNR01036616.1:0-10492 GCA_900303205.1 Mora moro
CCCGTGTCCTTATTTGTCACAATCTCGGGAAGTCGAACAGCTCCAACTTTGAGTGTGTGTGTGTGTGTGTGTTTATTTTGACGTGCGGGGCCAGGCAGAACAACACACAAATCTTGAGTGTTTGTTCTGTGCCAAATACTCAAATACAAACACCAAATACCTCTTTTGTAAAACATCTTATGCGGCTCATTATGATGGTTATGAACGCATGAAAGCCGATTCTTGATCGTAACGTCATTTAAACAAACACAACAAAACAAAACTTCAAATTCAAATACACACTCAGATATTGCTGTATATACCGTTGAATATTCCTAAATAATAACGTGACCTTCACCGTATCGCGTTCAAACGATCAGAGGAAAGGGAGATGTACGCGTTTATACTTTATATTCATGTCCGTTCAGCCTGGAAGGAGAATCAAACTATCAACCGCTTCTCTCCTACGCCCTGGCAATTTTGTGGGACGCAAACTCACAGGTGGTAATAGGCTGGCGTTGGAGGGGTTAACAAGATAATGCGTGTGATTGGTTGAGGTGGTGAACAAACCCTGATTGGTTGTCGAAAGGGAAAATCCAAGAAAAACAAGATTATGGAGTGGTTCATTATTGCATTGTCACGGACGGCGATAGATGGAGACCAAAAAAAAAAAAAAGAAGTGAGGATAGGAGTTTGTTTCTCTTTAAGGAAGGAAAACACAACAAAGAGCAAAGTAGGAAAATAAACACAAATTATTGGCGCAGCCCTCCTCCAGCCGAGCGCGTCGTGTTTCATGTTCCTCTCAGCTTTCCCAGCTCGCTGCGAGCTACGCTCCATTAGCCTTCATTTGACGGACGCTTCCTTTCTCCACCCTTGCTTCTATAGTGCTTCCTGTACGACAAGAGGATTAAGTCACAGACCCACCAACTGAAATTGTTTTCCCTCTCGTAATGTGTCTTTAGTTCATGATTTACATCCGCAGCGACAGAAGTTACTGTTGACAGTTGCACTACCCTTATTGCTAGGCTCCCTTATGCTTCTCGCCTTTCTTTCAAGTAAATAGGCAGAAAGAGTAAAAGAGGTAGGATTTAAAACTCAAGTGTATTTCTTTGTTTTTAAGTCCTTTATCACAGTGGCCGCCTCAAAGGGGCCACATTTGAAAGAGAATTTTCATGCCAATCTTTAACCCTACGTGCACTCAGACAGAGGTAAGGAAAACCTCCAAATTCCCATTGGGTAAAGGAACAAACCTTAGGAAAGAGTCACATCTCAAGAGTACCCTCTTGGAGTGCAACGGGTTCAGAGAGTGCACATTCACAACCACCAAAATAACTGAGACTGTGAAATGCAAACAAACAAGCTTAGCAGCATTAAGCATAAGCTAGCCGGTAAATCCACAGCAGTCGAGTAGACTGAGCAGTTTTTAGGCTAATGGGTAATGGTCATAATATATATTTTTTAATAAATATAGTATTATGTATAATATCATATCTACAGCTGTGGATGTAAGATATGGGGGTGAAAAATGCAGCGCCATAGAAAGTTGTGACATCGCCGTTCACTCCATCAGGCCAATTATTTTAGAGCAATGGCGGCTCAAGGAGACACTCAAGAGTTCCAAACATCGGGAACTAACGTTTGGGAGCCGTGTTTTCACTGCACCTTTTGAAGACAAGTTAAACGGCAGCACTCTTGATGTTCACTTATTGTCACATTTTAATTCCGTTAGCAATATATTTTACAGCATCTTAGCTTTTTTTTTTTTTTTTTCTAAACTAGCTAACGTACAGAAATGATTAAAGCTAGGTTAATGGGAGCAAATCGATGTCATCAATATGGTTTGTTATGTTGTTTTTCTGTAGTGTGCGTTTGTACAGACAAACGCCTCTAAGCGTGTTTGAGTAGGAATGGGAGTGGGAATTGTTACGTAGACATTGGAGATTACTGTTTTGAAGTCGGTTGGTGGTGAAATGAGGATGTCATGGTAACGCGATGTGATGAATTCGATACTGATCAGTGTCATCTCAGTGCCCGCTCATGCGTGCTGCCGGGTTGAGGACACTGAGCGAACGCGAGCGCAAGATGAGCCGAGCGCAAGATGAGCCGAGCGCAACCTTATATGAGACGAGCGCAAGATTAAGATTCTTTAAGATTCACCCGCGTTTTAGCACGGCTGTGGTCATGGAGCTCTTTCGAAAAGAGGACGAGGCTTTTTAGGTCTGGTAGGTTCTATTACAATCTCAGTTCATTCAGTTCATTTGCTTGCTTCCATGGCTGCACCACGCTGTGTTTGTGTGCCAATTTGTGTCATATCTGGCAACCCGGGGTACTCAGAGAATATTAAACACACAGACGAAAACTAAAACAGACGTTCCGGCCTGGCGCAGAAATTTCAAAGGAGAACATACCGGCTGTAGTGTTTGTTGTCAGAGAAGCCAGTGTTTTGACTTAGCATGTTTCCCTAATCTCTGATGACCCACCATTGTCATTCTATGATTTAGTACAGTACATTTTCTACATATAGCACCTTTAAATAACACTGTAGCAGTTGACCCTTGCTACGCGCCACATAAACGGCTTTTCCAGGGCTCTTCTGACACCGAGACACAGGTGGATGTTATGTAGAAACTGGTTTATTGTAGGGTTGTAAAATGTTTCACAAGCAGAGCAGGTGGCACAGTGCTGACATGTTAGCGCTCCGCTCGAGTGTGTGGTGTGTGTGTGTGTGTGTGTGTGTGGTGGTGGCTGGTTCAACCTGTGTGCCTCGATTGGCGAATGCACCACAGGTGTGCAGCCTCACCCAGCAGTCCCAGACTCTTAACTCGGGCCAGGTGAGGCTGCTTAAATTGGCCACCAACCACACACACACACACACACACACACTCCACAGACACTATTGTGTGATGGATTGGAGAGTTTGAAGACCTCCCTATTACTGTAATGGAGATGTTTGAGAAACGACGAAGATGATGAAGTGGCATTCCATTAACAATCGTCACGTCATAGGGTCATATGTATTTTATGATGGTCAGATTGTCCCTGCTCACTTGCATCAACTTTTTTTTGCCTTCTCCTTCAGCAGGGAAGCAATACGTCCTGACTGCGTTCTCTGAGTGGTTGGTGATGGGGGGGCTGGGGTCCGAGGACAAGACGGAGCAATGAGCATAGACCAAGACCTTGAAACACTATTGATGCTTGAGTTTATTAAAGCTTCGAGGGTCATCGAAGGGTCGATAAGTCCATTGCTTATTTGCGTACAGGTTAAGAATATGAACTGAGTTTGAGCATTGCAATCAGATTCAACTTTCAAGGCCACTATGATCGCTATGAATTTAACTGTATTTTTTCAACCAGACTTTGGAGCGATGTTGTACTAGAATAGAATGGGATAGAAAAGGTCTTTATTGCATCATCGTCTGGATTTACTTACATATGAGAACCCCTGTGGAAATCACAGCGGTCACATGATAGTTTTTAATGCTTGACTTCTGATTGTAGTTATGGTTAGGCCAGTATATGGCGATCCATAAGGGCACCATTGTCTTTGTTGTGTTAATTGTATATTCATAGGGGAGACCATTCTGTCACTTTGTGAATAAATACCTATTTCCACACATTTTGTTGTAAAGGCACTTCCTTACTCACTGAGTCAGCTCAGCCGTGCGTCATGAAGCTGTCTGCTACTGTAATAAACGGTGAAGTAAGGCGTTGTTAGTCACTTCAATTGTCAATATCCGCAGCCCACTAAGTCACACCCCTAGTGAGTAAGAACTTACTAAAGTCTTACTAACATCAATAGAGATCAACAGAATCGCATCCATAGCCCAGTAACCTGCACACCAAAAGCCGCACTCACCACTACATGGCTAATCTTAGTGAATATGCATATGGATATTTTGGTATAGACAAAGTATTGCTTTTGGACCTGGGAGGTGGGTCAAAAAGATAAAGCATGCTTATGTTACATTACACCCCCAGTCTTGTAAGTTACTTATTTTACTCATGTTAGCCTCAAATAAGGTGGGTACTTATTCTAGTTATGTTTCCCTAAATAACGTGGTAATTCTTTATGTAATATCGTTATGTTACCTCTTCGTCTTAGCACTTGTATACTCCTGTTATAGCGGACCAGCTTACCATAGACTGAGTAAATGTGGTACAGCTTTGTATGTACTCATGTTCTCTGTGCATGTATTAATGCACATCAATTAGGGCCTAACCTTTTGAAACTTGAGATTATGATTTTGTTGTTGTAGTCAGTGGAATGCTTTTACACTGGAAGTCATAAATCGAATAGGGCGACCGCAAGTAGCAACATGGCAACACATTGAACATGATGTTTGCTGCACATTAGTGTTGTTGGTGCATTCAGAGCTCTGGGAGAGGCTATGGCTGGGTCTGGATGGATTGATATTCAATTCGGGCCATCTGGTATTGTTAAGTTTTCAAAAAATCGATGCGACGATTCTGACTACCAGAAGCTGAAGCAGCACAACGTTGGCTTGCCATGCTTGCCTGTCACTCTAATCTTCTAATTTGAGCTAGTTATATAATTAGACCATAATTATATAAATATTAAATACTACTGACAAGCCGGTCTGTTTGCAACACTCTGAATCAGCAAAGTCATGCGCAAGTCATTCAAATGACCCGCTTGGAACTATCTAAAGCTCCATGAACCACGTGGCGGTCAAGCTTTATGACGCTCCATTGACACAACTGTGTCTTTCTATGGCTCTGGGCATGCCAGTGCCCATAATTAACATCATGAGATACAGTGTTCACCCCTTACTATTACGCCTCTGTGATAAATTCAGCCTATTCACTCAAAATATTCCAGCGTAAATTGACCTGTGATACAAATGTTAATATATGTTTGTTTTTGTGTGGTGATTTATTTAGGTGAACTGGGACAGAATCAAAGAGTGACATATTTTCACTCATATGTCCAATATGTCCAACTTTGTCTCAAAATGTTTATTCACAATTTAAGGCAAAATAACCAGGGATTTAAATCCTATACATACTCAACGCGGGGATTAACAGTAAACCGTTTCTGCTAAATCTGTCATTAACTGTTGCCAAACATGTTGTTTAATCTGTTTACCCAACCGACTTTGTTTGCGAAAGAGATGACGGCTAACTGTCATTGTAATAATTTTAGCAGTGGTGGAAAACTACTCCCTATCCTTGTGTAGAGGGCATATAAATAAATACCCTACCCTGAGAACATTTGACACAATGAATACTATACTTTGCATATCAAAAGCAAACATACTAATATTGTAACCCCATACTTTGGTATGAAGTCGCATTCTATTGTTGGTGCAAAGAACAACAACCTGTCTTTCGAGAATCCAGTTTTGGTTCACCCAATAGTATGTAACTGAATATAGGCCTAACTGAATATAGGCGTATCACCTTTACAAATATTTGCTTTGAAATGTAGTGGACTAAAAGTACTTCCCATGGTCCGAATGAAATGGAATTCCTTAAGCAACATATGAATACCTCTAGAATGTACTTGGGGCCGTAGGTCTACTTTCCCCCACTGTATTTCCACACACAACTAGAAGAATACATGATACAGAATCCCTCAATAACACTGAAAGCTCCAGAGGGAAGCGTGTGTGCTAGAAGCCTCCCTCTGTAGCCCTCTTTCTCTCCCTCTCTCCCTCTCTCCCCCTCTCTCTCTCTCTCTCTCTCTCTCTCTCTGTCTCTTTCACTGCACTCTCGCCCCCTTTCTCCCTCACGGACAAAGCAATTGTTGCCCTTACACTCGTAGGCCTATCTGAAAACCAATCGCTGGTCTACCTTTTCACACGTCGCACTCATTCAAACCTTGAGGAAACACACACACACACACACACACACACACATCGCACTCCTTTTGTTAATAACGTGGTCACCCCAAGTGCATCAGCCAAATGAAATGTTTACGTTTTTATGATGCTTGTATAAAGTAATTTATATAATACTGCTTTTGTACGTGGATAGACGGGACCACATTTCAGTGGTTTGACTTTGATATGTGTAATTTAGATGGAAAGAAAAGCTTGAATACCCTGTAACACACTAGTATGCCAGCTAACTCATAGGCCTCTTTGTGTTAACATGATTTAGCAAGAGTAGACTAAAGAATGTAATAGTTTTGGGTAGCTCTTTGTTAATAGTCCTCCTTGATGTGTTGCATCATGGTAATAAAATGATTGAATTCAACAAAGGAGTCTGTTGGGATTTCGTATTGCATAACATTTAAGCATGCAATGTAAAACTGCACTTATTGACTTATTTTCATTTGTCATTACGTTTTTAGTAAAAAACAACAACTGGTTGTTTCAATAATGTAGCATATAGCTTACTGTCAATAATATCTACCTCAACTGTCCTTTACATGTATTTCTGCATCTACATTTAATTGTGTACAGAAATATTTTCTGTATATATATTTTTTTATTCTTATTCTTATTAAACGTTGGATGTTTTTGTTAATTCCACTACTGTCCTGTAGGCCTACTTTCTGCTGTGCCACCCGGATTTCAGATCTGGGATTCATAAAGTATTCCTACTAATCCTATGTGTTTAGGTGTCTCACGCCACTGGTCTGTGTGGGGAACCATTGGTCTGGGGACCGGAGGACTCACCGGGTAAACACGAGGCAGGTGAGGTGTGGTGTGGTGTGGTGAGAGGGGGGAAAGTTTTGGTTGTCCAGCAGAGTCGTCGGGTCGTGTTGTGGGTCTGGACCGTGTTTTGGTTCTGCCCCCCTGTGGGCACAAGGCAAACAACGCATGCTACTCGGTAGCACACGCCGCCAAGGTTACATATTAACCGGCGACTCGTCTCTCTCTCGCTCTCTCTCTCTCTCTCTCGCTCTCTCTCCCCCCTCCTCGGGCCACGGAAGACAGCCTCAGTCTCCCCCGAGGCATGCTGCCGTCCAGTCGCGTCTCCTGACCATGGACAACTTCACTGACCGCGGCGATAAGATAGAGGAAGAGGAGGAAGACCACCGGGCGATATCCGTCGTCCCCCGTAGGACGAAGGACGTCACGGTGGTTTTTCAAAAGGTTGACAACAACCGCCACTACGACGACGACGACGACGCCGGTGGTGATGATGATGGTGAACGTACAGCGGAGAGGATTACTTTGCAAAGGAACAGCCATGCTCCGTGTGAGGATGAAGAGGCTACCTTTGACGACGAGGAGGCGACGACGAGAGGAAGGAAAACGATGAAGAGTCTGTTCCCTCCGCTGATGTGTTTTACAAACCGCCACGACGAGGACGAGACGCATCCAGGAGCAAGCTTCGGTAACGGTACGCTGGCCTGTCTTTTATAATAATAATAATAATAATAATAATAATAATGATAAAACAACATACAAATGAATTGCTATGCAGTTTAAATGAGTTCAGATCCGGTGTGTAACTTTATGGGGAAAGTGACACGCGCTCGGGGAACCAATTACCTGCCGCGTGCGGTGCCCTACGTTGCGTAACTAAACGTGAGTCACTATCACCGATCGATAACAAAACTAATAACGCAAAGCTGCCGATCCGGGCAGGGTGTCCAGGGGTGGTGGTGGCGGTGGTGGTAGTAGCAGCCGACTGTGACTGTAACACTATAGCGGACACATGCGTGGTTAAAGATGGTGCTCCTGTAAGGCAGCTTGACATTTACATCATCCTCCGGGAGAATGGATGACGGCGCAGTTTTCCCAGCACAGTGCGGGGGGACGGGGCCTCGCAGCCCTGGTCAACCTTCACGTTAGACCCTAGTGCCGTGGATCTAGGAAGTAGGGCACCGCCTTTATCTTATCATGTGTGTCTTTATCTGCCGATACCGTTTATGTCTTAGTAGTAGAGGAGGAGTAGAAGGAAGGAAGTAAATGATTTTAGAAATACATTTGTTGAATAGGCTGTTATGAAAGGCTTTCATAGGCCTATTACACGAAAGGTGTAGCTTGCTTTCAATGATAATAATAATAATAATAATAATGGTCATAATAATTGTTAGATGTAGCAATAATGATTGTATCTTATATCTTATTTTATTATTGGTATTACGTATTGTCTAATATTGTTGAATGTGATATCTCTACATTACAAACAAACAAATATAGGCCTACTGGTTAATTATTGTATTACCCTATAGGAACATTGCTACTAACATGTTATATGTCATATACTACTAATGCTACTATAGATGTCCTATTCACTTAACACTGAGAGGGTAAAAGTAATGATAGTAGTTCTTTTTGCTAAACACACATGGCTCATAAAACAAGAAAGAGCAACTGACAAAAGAATCCCAACAGCATGGTATCAATAATAATATTCCTGATAAATAGATCACAATCTACAAAAGCTAAACAGTATTTTTCTGTCTAGCAGTACAGTAAGGCATGCTTACTTTTGGTGCTGTAACCTTCTAAAAAGTCTCAAAACGCTTAAAAACAACTAGTCCTAACAACTAGTTTATCAGTTAACAAACCCTGCACGTTGAAGGTACATTTGGTGTGATTTTGATGTGATATTTTGACAATTGAAGTACAGTGCTGCAGTACTGTACTACAGTAAGATGAGCGCCTGCTGTATGCCTACAGGAGAAAATCATTATTATTATCGTTTATTGGCGAAAAAAGAAGAAAAACCTGTACACCTCAACTCTTTAGTTGGGCTTAGCTCAAGATGGGATGTATTTACATTCAAATTTAATACAGTGTTTTAACCTGAGGTTAATGAACCATACACCACCATCGTGTCTAGCTTACCTTTCTTTCCAGGAATCACATCATGTATATACACTTTAGTTAAACAAACTTACTGCCTCAGTTTCCTTGAAAATAGGACCTCTATGGAGAGGCGTAACGTGAGATGTTTATATAAACAATGAATGATTATCATGGAAGAGGAGTTTATAACACACACACACACACACACACACACACACACACACACACTGAATGAATCATGGGCTTTTCTCTTGTCTCTTTTCTACCTTCACACACATCAGGTGGGTGGTCGTCGTAATAAATCCTAGGCTTCTCTGTCTGTCTGTCTGTCTGTCTGTCTGTCTGTCTGTCTGTCTGTGTCTCAAGATAGAAAATGAACATTACAAATATAGAATAGAAATAAAAGTGAAGTAAAAAATATAACGGAAAAAATGCATATATACACACACAAGTGTACACAAAATCTATAATATACTTGGTACTTGGTACTTTAAAGTGGCTCAAATGCTCACCTCCCTCCATCCTCTTCTCCTCTTCCCAGGGGTGGTGACAGCGATGGAGGTGGGGGAGGAGGAAGAGGAGAAGAAGAAGAGATGCCCGGGCCTGGGCCTGTTCTACGGCCTCCTGTCCACCGTGTTCTTCTCTGTCATCGCCCTGCTGGTGAAGACCATCCAGGGCGTCCACTCCATCGAGATCAGCGCCATCCGATGTTTCTTCCAGATGCTCTTCGTCGTGCCCCTCCTCATCTACCACAGGTGAGCACTGAGCACGTGTACTGACCCCTGACCCCCACGGCATCTCACCCCCCCCACGGGGTCTTGGACCTGGGGTTGTCTGAATAGGAGGGGTTCAGTCGTGTGAATCGGAGGCTCCATACCAGAAGTTCAAGCCCTCCGCTTGGTTACTCTAGTTCTAGAGTAACCAAGCGAGCAGATGATGTTATTCTGATTTTAAAGGGCGACTTTAAAGCCGATTTCCAACCTTATCTCTGTCTACGCATTAGGGATATAGTGTATATCAAGTTCTTACAACAAGGCAGGGGTGGTCCTAACATGGAATTAATGGCATTGAGTAAAACACAAACGGCAGTAATAATACATGAAGAAAGAGAACTCCCATTAGATCCTATTAGAAATATAGATTGTTGTTGTGGTCGTTGTATGCTATTTTAGTAGCATTAGTCGTGTCAGTGCACAGATAAGTACTTCATAATGTGATAAGCAACTACTTTATCGGTGCTGTGTATGAAAATATTGACCTATGCACACTTTATTTGTATATGTACTGTATACTGTAAAGCATCCATCTATTCATCCACATGTCATCCATCCGTCCCTCCATCCATCCAGCCCTTAACACAGCATCTGGCAATAGACATTTATTCATCTCTCTCTCCTTTCCATCCATTTGTACCGTCCTCCCACCAATCCATCCCCCCTCCGTCCCATCAAACGGTCCCTCCTTCTATCAGCCACATTTCCATCCATCCTTTCATCCTTCGTCCATCTGTCCATCCAAAAGTCCTTCCATCGATGTCTCGGACCATCCAACCTTCCATCATCCGTCCGTCCGTCCCAAAAGTCCCTCCATCTGTGTGTTAGGCCATCCGTCCGTCCATCCACCCCTCTGTGTATCCATCCATCTCCCATCTGTCCTCCAGGACCGGGTTCTTGGGTCCCAGAGACAAGCGCGTCTTCCTGGTCCTCCGGGGCTTCCTGGGCTCCAACGCCATGATCCTGCTCTTCTACGCCGTGCAGCAGATGCCCCTCGCGACGCCACCG
>OMNR01036617.1:0-10331 GCA_900303205.1 Mora moro
TGTTGGCCACAGCATTGTGGATCCTCAGTGCAGACTGGAAGTCAGCCTGGCCATAAGATGAGGGTCAGAACAAGATACCGGACTTTCCCAACAATGGCCTTTTAGCAACGAAGCCCACCTCAGTGGAACAGACAAAGGCCTCATAGTGGTCAACATCACACACCGGTAAACATCATCATGGTGACCTGTTGAGAAACTAAAGACCCAAGAGGACGGTGGTCTGGGAGACTAACTGGGAAGTGGATCGTGAGGATGACGTCACAGTCTTGGCCTGGTTTGTTTTTTGTCCAAATACGTAGGAGGCAGTCTCCCGTGCTCATCTCGAAAACAATTTGGTAATAAACATACTGGCCCTCCTCTGCACCTCCGCCTACAGAATTCCTCTTGATATTACCTTGTGGAGCAGTGACAGCACCAAGTCCACGTCGCTCTGACTCTGTGAGTCTGACAGGCAGCCCTGCACCTGCTTCAGAGACAGCAGCAGCTCCTCCAGCTCTGGGAAACACAAGAGAGACAACACAGAAAGAGACGAGGAGAGAGGGAGAGAAAAAGAGATCAAACGACAGGAAGAAAAAGTTAAGTAAGACATAGGGGTCTAAAGATTAACGATACGTATCGGGAAACCTGAGTTAGAGATACGATTCAAAACCATAAATCCAAACCAATTTCTGAGACATTCGTAAAAATGTTACGGCCGCCAAAAGATGATAGTGTACAGTTTGAGCTGTTTGAAGGTGTCTAATAGTCTTTGAGCTGTTTGAAGTTGTCTAATATTCTTTGTTCCTGTGCCTCCAGAGTGTTGGTGTGAGTGCATGTGACCAACCCCTCTCTTGCCAAATCATATATATATATATATATATATACACTAGCGATAAAAATGAATGCTCACGATTTTCTGTTAGGCTTGTTATAACGAGGTCTAGAATACATTGAAACTACATTAAACTAAGATAATACAATGGTTATCATACGTTTTAAATCTTTATTAATGAAGAAGTGGTTTTCTTTTGTTGCTTGTGCAGCGTTCGTCACCATCTTGCCGATGATTCGCAAGGCGTTCAGGGAGATTTTTGGCGTTCAGGGAGACCTCCGTATGGAGGGCCATGTAGCCGCTTCCACACAAAATGGAGGGTTAGGGCTAAGTGGGCAAGGGGTGTACTGGGATTGGGCCTTTGCCTTGTTCCCAGGGCAACACACGGAAAAAAAATGTTTACAATTTACCAGCCGCAAACTTGCCAGAAATGTGTACAAAACGAGTTTGCAAAACTTGCGAAGCTACAATTAAATATATGCTAACAATTAACTAAGTTAACAATTTTAAAAAAATTGACTACTACTAGTAGTCCGAACACTGGCCAATCGTTTCATGTAGGTCTACCCATAGATGTCAAAATAACTCAAGTCATTTTATTTCAATTCATGAATTCAATGAAATGTATCAAATCGTATTGAATCTGAGCTGAATCGACATGCCTATTAACATGTATCTAGATATGTATCGGATCGCCTGAGAGAAATAGATTCACCCCCCTACTAAGACAGGATTTAAGTCAATCCTGCACAGGTTTAATACAAATCCTGTTTTATGACATAGTTAAAAAATTGGTATACTGTTTGAAGAGTTTCTTTCAATAAAAATACATTTTAAATGGTTACTCTTAAGTAGAAGAAATATATATATATATAAAAATATATAAATCTATGAATCTCCTCTGAAAACCTAATTAGTCACACTTCAAGAAAAGGAATGTACTTTAATAAATCAGTTGAATCAAACCAAAAAAACGAATCCACATTTTGGTTTCTGGCCGAGGTTATGATACTGTGTATTTTTTTCAAGATTCAAGAACTTTATTGATCCCGAGGGAAATTAAAGTGTACTGTGTATTTACAATACAGTGTGCTCCTGAACACAAGGTAACTTGCGACAATCAAGGGAAATCTTACTGTACTTTGTTTTAATGTGGAAAAAGAGAACGGCAGCAGCAGGAAGAACAATGTGTTCCCTAGTGCATTTGCCGACATCTCCTTGAGGCATTTCTGTGTATTTGTTTCATGGGACTCCCCAACAGTTTTAATTAACTGGCCCTCAAGGGTCCTCCTCCTCCCTGAGGAATCTGACTGCGGAAAGCCCTTTCCTGAACACTTTCTTCCCTCTTGATCTCGCTGTCGTTTCACTCTTTCTCCATCCTTTGCTTTCCCCTCTCTGTCCGATCACCGCCCGACCATTTCCACTGTCTTCACTAGGGCTGGCCAATATATACCTTATTATATATTATTGTCATGTAGATGTCATTTTCTGAACTTCTCAGACTGTTGTAGTTGTTGTATTATTTGCCTTTACCCACTTGGTCATTATATCCACATTACTGATGATTATTTATCAAACATCTCCTCATCACGTTATGGAGATATTAAATGACCTGTTTTGGGATAGAAGGTTTGGGCCATATGGCCCAGCCCTAGCCCACCCCACTAGGCTGGCCGCAGTAGTCGGTGTTCCCAGTGTTACACGGTGGTCTTTTTTACTCAAATTTGTAAAATACTAAGCGTCTTATCAATACTTCAGATGACTGACGCTGTCGAAAGTGTTGCTGTCGGCTCCTGCTACTCGCTGGAGCCGACAGCAATGCTTTCAGTTTATCATTTAAAAAAATACCAACGAAGCAACCTTTTAAGGGTTGGTTTTGTTCAAAGTAAGGGGAAGATCCAAAGATCGAACAAAGCAAAGTCAGCGGCGCTGCGCTCGACATATATTCAGCGTCATCGACGAATATGTTTTCTTGCAAAATGTCCGGTGTAATCGGTAACCTCCTCACCGTGGCATCCCTACACCACCTCCTCTCGGCTGCAGTGGACATTTTGGCAGTTTTTAGATTTAGACTTAGTCTTTAGACGAAAATGCTTATTAGTTTTAGTCACATTTTAGTCACTTTTTTCCTTCATAGTTTTAGTCTAGTTTTAAGAAAAGTCATTACATTTTCGTCAACTTTTAGTCATGACTAAAACTGACGGGCTTCAGAGGAGAGGCTGCCGGACGGTGGCCAACGACCCATTATCACAAGTCCCCGGCTCTGCATTCAACCAGTGACAGGGATGCACTACAACCACTTCAACCAGTGACAGGGATGCACTACTTCTGTTTAGACACACAGACTAGATGCTCAATCGGGGGACAGTATCATGGATCTTGAATGTCCGATAGCCCACCACTAATGTTTTAGTCCCGCCTCGTCTCGTCAGTGAAAACATACATTTGGTCATATTTTCATGATGATGAGAGCGTCATGATTTACTTTATTATTGATTCCATTCTTCCACATAATGAGTTCATTTCGATACATATTTGAGAAATAATGCAATTGCCCATTTTTCATAATCATGCCCTACAACTTTTAAGTTGGTGTGCCTTGAATTTCTGGATGGGATCATGCATAGTGGGCTACTGGCACACATACTCTGCTGCCACCCGTCGACACACATCTCCAAGTGGGTCACGTTGTGTGACACATGAGAGAAAGCCTAAGAGCCGGGTGTGAGCCAGGTCCTTACCCAACACGGTCTGTGTGTGCTGGCTCCCCAGCGGCGGTTGCTGGGGCGTGTGCGAGTCCTGTAGGAAGGTGGGGTTGTCGATCCCGACGTGCGGGTTCTGAGAGAGCTTCCGGAGCCTGAGGGACGTGTTCAGGTCCAACTGCCGCCCCTCCTCCTCGCGGCGCCGCCGGAGATCTTCCTAAAAACATGTGCATGTGCAAACATGCACCCGTTATACGAGGGACAATCGTGTGCTCGTCACACGGCAACATGTTTGGTAAGCGTCAAGCAATACCCCTCACACTCGAAGACACATCACTGTTTTTTCAGAAGAACGCACTACAAACACCCCGATATCTTTAGTCAAAAGTCACAAAAAAGTTGGACCAAACAAGGCAGAGAAGTTAACTGAATGTTTAACCAAACTGCAGTTACGTTCAACGGTGGGGTCGAGCAAAAAAAAAGATGTTCCATTCACTCAACCCAAAAAGAGTTCAGTGTGGAGTCAATAGCGCCGCTGTGAGTCTAAAAGTCTGGTCGCCCGATTGTTTGCTTACGTCAGCTGAAAAGGTTTCCCCTCTCACATGGGAGCAGGGAGCTCCCTGTCTGCCCAAGGAGCCAAAGAATCCAGACCATACCTGATGTTGCCTTATCCTTTCCAGCTGAGCAGACCGTCGTACCGGCAGGGTCCGGCTGCCCAGCTCCCCAGGACAATCCACTGCCATCTCTCTATGTTGAGACCCAGCCCTCATCATCTCCTCCTCTCCTCCTCCTCCTCCTCCTCCTCCGCCGCCACCTTCCCCGTCGCCAACATGGCCATTAAGGTGGGAGGTCGTCATCTCATGCATACACGCGGACCCACACGCTTGCTCGCACACTCACACAGCAGGAGCAGCACAAGGGGAGGTCTGACCGGGTTTGGGCGTGGTTTAGAGGGATGAGTGTGTTTGTATTGGCTAGTGGAGCAGGGGGTCTAGGAGGGGAGCTCCTTGAACACAGTGGCCATGGCACCGTCAGCAGCACCTGAGAACACGTGGAGAGAACACATGGATCAGATGCAGCCTTGCACTGTTCTGGAGCCACCAACACTAAAGCAGACAAATGCCTTTTACATGCCTACACAAAGCAACAACAGATACTAGCAGCAGTAGAAGGAAGTGTGAAGAGAACAGACAGTGGTGTGAAAGTATTGTTGCTTTAAGTTATTAAGTCTTCAAGTAACGGTGAAAAATAAGATAACTGACTGGACAATTAACAACAAGCCTCCTAGCTTTCACAATTATACGCCAGAAATATACATTTTGCACATCTACACAGCAACACAAGGTTGGTGTTTCGACTTTTATCCACTTTGGTGATCGCTTTCAAAATTCTCAGTTTCCGGAAACACCAGCTCAGCGTGGCCAGAAGGCTGAAGCCCAAAGCAGGCGCCTTTCTCCTCATATTTGTAGCGCAACGCAAACAAGAACTAGAATCATATCGTTTTAACGGAGCAAAGCACAGGGGCAAATGTCTCGTAGCTGTATGTTTTTGCTCGCTTCAAATAGAACTCAAGTTTTGGACGTGAAAAACGTCCAAAACAAAAAAGCCCATAACAAGATACCCCGTTGGCCAACAGCTGATCATGATCAATCATGTATCATCACGACATGCATAGGAGTATATAACCCTGTCAAAACCAGAACATCAGCCACAGCACTGACCATCCCACTCCTGGCCTGCTGATAACCATGGACACAGCTTTGTTAACAGCCGGTATTTGTGGGGTGGGGGGGAGGTCCTATCTTCCACACAGACATACTTAAGGGTGATGGGTATGTTAAATGATTGCTTTGGAGAAAGAGAGAGACTACGGGAAATGTATTGTTAGCTGTGTAGTTGTCTCGTGTCACATGCAGAGCAACAACAACCAAAACAGCAGTGAGAGGATAGCGTATCTCCCTCTCGGCAGGCCCTGCGATGCCCTCCCTGCAGACACTCACACACAGAGTGGTGACATGATCTATATCAGCCAGGAGGACTGCCAGGCAGTCTGGGAACAGCATTCCATAGATGGGGGAAGGGACAGCATCTATATGTCATGTATGTGTTTGGGAGAGTTTGAGCGAGAGTGAGTGATAAACAAGCCTTGAATCCTTTGAATTAAATACAGATTTAACTTTTGCTCTAAAGAAAAAAATACCCAAATTGAATTGATAAAACGTGCTTCCGTTTTCTGACAACAACAAAAAATAAAGCAGCAATTATTTTACTACACTAATAATATCATTCAAGATAAACTCGCTGGAATTGTGGTGACGATTCTCGACAAAAAAGCATGATCTAAAAAGGAGCTGAGGAGACCAGCTTATTTTAGTTTAGTCAGCAATGATAACGGAGACCAGCGTGAGTTCTTAAGGCCACAGTGAAGCCTATACCCACGCATGCCACACACAAGAGCCAGCGATAAACTACTCACGTTACCAACATGTGATGTGAACATCCATAACGGTGAACTAGAAGGGGATCTAAATGTGAGCTAAACCCAGGTCAGGCTGAGTTAACCAGGTTATGTGAAGTGTCCCAGTGCAGGGGTTAAACAGCATAGGGTTAGTCAACTGACGTTAGGCCAGTTGAAGAAGTGACAGGCAGTGCAGTAATCTACCTGACAGAGTATCTGTTAAGACGCACCCAGAACCCACATCACACACCCTCATCACCATGAGCAGACATGTCTCAACCACACCAACCCCTGGCCCGCCATCTATTCAGCCCGTATGCAGCTTTCTAATGGTGGAAGGGGTGGGGATGGCCATTTGCAGTCCCTTTCATCCTCTTTTGATGCCTCGTCGTCATCAGAACAAGTATAAACACAGTTATTTTTGTGATGGTACAGTGGAAGCAGCTTTGTACTCATCGGTTCTGACACAAAACCAAAAAAGCAGAATGACCTTCAATTCAAAGCACACTGAGAATCAACTAATTCAGGCAGTGGGTTGAGGGCAGGCTCAACCAGTTCTACCAGACTTGAGAATTATGAGGAAGATAAACCTCTGGAGGTCTTGTGCTGGCATGCATTGTGCAACAGTTGCTGTTCTAGCACTTTTTTATTGGGCTATTTGGTCTTTATTCTGTGGCTGAAAGCTGAAATTGCCTGGCTAAGAGAGAGTGAAGTAATAGTAATAAATATCCACCCCAGGTCAGTCTTACGAAGACCTGCACATGCATAAAGGTGTCCATATGTGGTTGGTTCACTATAAAAAGGAACAGTTGGCTTTGGTTTTTCATACAGGTACAGTATGGTTACTTTAGTATTGGTCAATCCCCATTCCTGAACCTCCAAATAAAAATAATAAGATGGTTGCCCGTAGGTAACACACGGATACCATTACACACACTCACGCAGATAAGAAACTGCCCTCCGCTCCACATCCACCACAGACGGACCACCTTCCCCTCCCCAGCCAGCCACCACGAGCAGGCCCCCCCGCTGAGCATGTGGACGTCAAACTAGAGATGTTGGTGGAAACAAAGGCCCTGTTTAGACCTGCCATCTCGTACCCAGATATATCCACACCGTGTCCGGGACGGACGGCAGCTGCACCTGGCATTAAACCTTGTGTCTCTAATGACGTCATCATGTGATCCAATTTTGCTTAACCATTCAACATTCAAATATGTGGTCCTGTCTACCACAGCTATTACAGCATGGCATTAACACTGCCAGGCTAAGAGGTTTCATTGCCTGTGTACTTCTTCAGAGGTTCATCTCTTCTCACACAGGCAAGCCAACTACCTCCGAATGTCCTATGGCTACATTGATCATATGCATCATATTTAGTTATTGTGATATGAAAACACGTTGAGATGATGAACAGATCAAGGATTTAGAATGATTTTTTTAGCCCATATAAAGGGCTTTTGTGTAACGTTACATCTTTGCCCTCATTTAGTATGGCAGGCACTATGAACATGCCAATATGACACGCCCCCTAGAAGCTACTAAATATTTCCGCAAAACACATAGACATCTGCATTAATTCTCAAAAAAAATTGTTAGGGTTAAATTGTTCACTACATACACAGTATATATCAGTGATCAGCAGGCACACCAATTCAATTGGTTAGTGGTCACAGCTGTGATGGCAGCGAAGAGACCAGCCTTCACCAAAACACTGACAGACGCAGGCATTTTGTGGATTTAAAAGTCCCAGTTCAAAAGCGCATTGCGTCGTAGGTAAAAATGACCCAGAAGGTAGTAGGCCTATAATAACACCGTGTTGGGTCATAAATGAGGCTAGGTTCTTTCGGAAACCGTGGGTTTGCATCCTAAAACTGAACAGCAGTCTGTCAACTGTTGGTTGTTTCTGAGCTTAGCAGCACAAGAAGCAACTTTCTGATACTTGTCTACTGTTAGCGTAAGGCTATCCTGCATGTACATATGTCCCTGTGACAGAACAAGGACAGACAGTGATGGGCAGCGTGAAACTGCCGTACTGAAGGAGCATTTGTTGCTAGAATACTGACTCTACACTTTGATTCGTGTGGTGCACACAAAAAACCCATCTGTGGTTACAGGTAAGCTTCCAGAAGACATGAACCACAGCAATGCACATATTAGAATGTTTTATTACAGCACATTGTATGCCTATTTGGTTAGCACCAAAATGAAATGACAATTGGGTTGTTCCCTTTTTGGCTAAGTTTTGTTACGATACACGATAATGGGAGAAAATGCAATGAGGGGAAAGACTGACATTGCATTATGAATGTTGAAATGATAAGCAGCAAGGGCTCAAGTGAGACAGGGAGGAAAAGAGGGAAACGTAAAAAGTGCAACTTCATGAACTACTAATGTAAACAAACTAGATCACGTGATATACTTAACACCAAGAGCAACAGCACTGGAGGTGTGTGTGTGTGTGTGTGTGTGTGTGTGTGTGTGTGTGTGCGCGTGTGTGTGTGTGGAATGTAGAGTATACTGATAAGAGTGGGTTTATCGTCACACACACACACACACACACACACACACACACACTCTGTATCATATCAAGGAAAATAGTCAAATACGAGAGGGACTAAGAATAGAACCTAAACACTTGGTTTCTTCAAAAAGTCAAAATGTTTGGTTTGTAGGAGAGGGTATTTAGGAGACACTGTGCAATGATGATATAGATAGACGATATTGAGATTGTCGTAGAGAAGGAAATTATAGGTTGAAGAAATGCTGATAAACAAAACAATATGGAGGCTTAATATGAGAAAACAATACGTTGAGTGGCTTGAAAAAAAGGTAGGCATCAGAGCTGCAGTTATTCAAGGGCACAAAGAGTACATATTCTGCCTACTAAGCACCACTACATTTCAAAGTTGAATGTGTTACACAGGTAGACTGTTAGATGAATAGACGTAAAATGGACCATGTCAAAATAATGTCATAGTTAATAATAATGTAATAACTTGATTGGAGAATTGGAAATTAGCTTTGATCACTGTAATTTCCTGATATGAGTGAATAGGCCCAATGTTGATGGAAGAGCTGTCCATCATTGTGCCTTATGCTTCACCATCACCAATACTAATTATATATCCCTTACATGGCAGAGCTGTGTGGCTGTTGCGTGTGTGTGTGTAGCAATGTACCCCATAGTCTTTTTGGCCTGCATTTAAATCAGTTAACTGCTCCTGCTACACCTACCTACGACACATTGTCATTTAGTCGGCAGTACAAGGTGGAGAGGAATATCTGATAGATTGAGGGAGAGACACAAAATTCCAGAGAACAGAGGACTACTGTGTTGTGCTGGCCTATGGCCCAATGGGCCCGTCCTCTCTGCCTCACTGCCTCACTGTGTGTATTGCCCCCTTTTTGACCATGTAATGTCACCATTAATGTCTGCCATGACCCCATCGCCTAACAAGAAGATTATTTGGGGCACAAAAATGGATGCCCATATTAAAGGGTGGTACTATTTTGAATCAATGATTGATTAACTTATTTTTTAACTACTTTTGATTTATGAATGTCTTTCAGAGGGTTGTCATATTCTATGCAAGTGGAGCTATTAAACCAGCCTGCCTGCCGAGCCACATTGGGAAACGTTAGTGTACATGATGTCAGTGGACTTTTTTACAATTGTCATTTAATCTACCCAAAATATCAACATGTCAACAAGACTGAGACCCCATGATCACTCAAGATTATGTTTTCAACAAGTACATCATGATATTCAGAGTAACATTCAGGGTAATGTTTTACTTGTGAGGTGAAGGATACTCACACCTAGCAGTTTGTTTTTGCCGATTGGCAAAACCTCACCTCAACAAGACTGATAGCAGAGGTAGAGATACTGTATTGCTTTGTTTGTTTTCACTGTTACGGTTGCATTACAGTTTTTCCATTTTCTTCATTTCTGTCAATGTGAATAAATAGAGGACTAGTCCTGTTCACATATAATAGTATGCATGGTATAGCCTAGTCGTGTATTGAATAACCACTATTCTGTGAAGCAAACTTATAAAGTCACCATACCAATACCTTACCAAAACCTTGCACAGAAGTGACATTGAAAACTTTTTTATTATATAATTTGAATATTGAACCACTGCCGTTGAGAGTAAAAGAAAAAGCCATTGAAGGAATGTTGTTCCAACTGTTGGATCCACTTCAGACAACTGTTTTGATGCAGTGGTCTCTTGACAAAAACATACACTACACCATATTTCAATGTGCAGGCCTATATCAATGTATGTATGTGTGTGTGTGTGTGTGTGTGTGTGTGTAACCTTTTGTGGACTTCGGGGAACCTTACAACTGATAC